>PVKA01003887.1:0-77857 GCA_004027165.1 Ctenomys sociabilis
CTTTCTTTCTTTCTTTCTTTCTTTCTTTCTTTCTTTCTTTCTTCTTTCTTCTTTCTTCTTTTCATGGAACTGGGGATTGAACTCAAGCTCTTGCTCTTGCCAGGCAAGCACTTACTCTACTAAGCTATCTCCCTGGCCCCTATAATATGTTTCTATTATAGAAAATCTTTCTACCCAGACTTTGGATATTTTTCTTTTTGCAAAAGGGTGCTTTGACAAAAATCTTATCATGGAAATGTTGGCTGTGATCTGGAATCAATATTGGGTTTGACACAAAGGGCCTTACATGTAGGGATGCTGGCAGAGTTTAGTCTGACTTTGTCACTGGTGTAGCTATCTTGTCAAGCAGATCCTTTTTTTTTTTTTTTTTTTTTTTTTGAAACAGTGCAATGGTGATTTGAATTTGCACAGGAGTGTGGAGGCAACCTTCTCGGGTCGCGCTCTCCTGCTAGCTGCAGGGGAGTTCCAGTCCTGGGTGTCCACAGGACCTGCACCAGATCTAATGACACTCCACTCCCATTCCCACCCCACTGCTGCTCCAAGTGGCTTTTTTCACAAATTAATTTAGGTTTCATTTTTTTGTATGATGTATATCATTTTAAAAATAAACCATACAAAATTTGAAGCAATATTGCTTTGACAATTTATATTACATCACAAACCAAATTCTATGCCAAATCTGATCCATACAGCCTACAACTCTGTTCAGCCAGTATTTGGTCTAGTTTGAACTTAATACCCAGCTGTTCTAAATCTGACTGACTTAACTTTATTAATTCAAGAAAGTTCGCTCCATTTTCCATACAATGCCAGAAGTGACTGTGGCTCTCAGAGAGGACTGGAAGGATGATTGTAGAATAAGCTTTTATTAAGCATAGAGCGGGGCCCCAGTGCCAGGAACCAGTGTGTATGTGCTATGAACTGTGCTGAGGAAGGCAGCCTGCTGGCGTTTCCACAGCCCTGTGAGCTGCTGTTGCTTAAGCCGTGGGACACAACTATAAGCAGGTGCAGTGCACTTGCTTGTGTTGAGCAGTGTGGCAACACTATGGCTTCGTCAGTGTGACCTGAGTGCCCGCACCGGCACTGGCCAGGTGCTTACTATGTGGCAAAGCCTGGAGCAGCTGCATTTGCCTGGACTCAGCCTCAGGTGCACAGCCGAGGCACGCGCTGTCACAGTGCAGGACACAGAGACAAAGCTCGTGCCTCACTGAGGGCCGGGAGTGGTAGGTGAGGCACAGGCAGCACGGGTTCCCTGAGGCCTCTCCCACTTGGACCGATGTCCTCCTGCTTCTGTCCCTGGCTGTCCCTCTGAGCACATGAGCTCAGGTCTTTGTAAATCCATATTTCCATTCCAGTGAAGAAGTCCAGGTGGACTGGGTCAGGCCTTACTGTCCTCCTCTCTAATGGTCGTGCTCCAAGATGTGTCAGGGGACATTTAGCCAATAATACCTGAGACGTTTGTTTGTTAGCACTGGCATTCTGGATCTGCGCTAGCTCAAGCTACACTATAAACACTTTCCAAACACAGTCCCCAATGCACAGGGCGGTCAGCCCCTCCCGGTAGAGAAAGGGCTTCATCTCCACATGGCTCCCTGTCCCCATGGTGTGTTGGAGCTGGCTAAGGGTGATGGGAGAAGTTTTGGTTTCCAGTTCAGTAAGGAGTGGAGCTAAGTCACAGAGGCTGCCCTGTGCCTTGCTAACATCTCCTGGAGTTCATTTTCTCCCCACCTCTCTGCACAGCTCTGACCCACACTGTGTGTCCCTGTAGCTCTTACATCTCATGGGGCAGGCATTATGAGAGATGGTATTTACATGTGGATGCATAGGTGAGGGGTTTTCCCCGTGGCAGGGGCTTACAAGTTCTAAAAGTGGAGCCTTCTGACAGTGGCCGCAAGCTATTACAGACATGTACTGGGGGCCTAGCAAAAGCTCACTCATGTACTCATGTCTGAGAGAATGTGGTCTCTGCCTGATCAGAGAGGAGTGGCTGTGTCAGCCTCAAAAAGTACAGCCAGACATGGACAAGGCTGCTGCTCCCGATCGTTGATGGATGCTCCCCTGGACTGCTGGCTGTAGGCTTCCCAGAGGCCACCACGGCCTACTATCCTCAACTGGGGCAGAGAGCGTGGCTGCGGAACCCTGCAGACACTCCTCAGTCTCATCTTTGGAAGCACCCCTTCCTGCCTGGAGGCAGCCTGGAGTCCTTGCCCAGCCACTTGATCCCCTGGCAAGTGGTGCTCTCCCAAGACCCTCCTACCGCTGTGAACTTAGGGTGGACGCATGTTTCAATAAGATCAGCCAAAAGGAATTTTAAATCTTGACCAATCCTGGTTGGATGCCCTGTGCTCCAGGCAACTCAGGACCCTAAATGTCTGACCAACGATATGAGCTGTCATGGTTCCCTGGGTGGACATCTGTGCTCTGGCCCTTGTGCGGATGCAGATGGCCACCCAGCTGTGGGGTGGCCACTGAGGGAACTACAGGATGCTGTGGCTGCCTTGGGCAGGACTCTAGAAAATAACTGTGGGAGTAGTGAGTGCAAGGAACAGTGGGACAAGAGAGGAAGCAAGAACAGAATCCAAGTGCTCTGGGGAGGCTGCGCTCAGGACGACTTTAGGGCAGTCTTGGGTGACAGATCAGAATGCAGGGGGTCGAAGAAGCTGCCTTTTAGTGGAGCTGACAGAGAAGACCTCAGAAAAGTAACGAGAGAGCCTGAGATGCTGACAGAGTCCGACACACTGCAGGCCGAGGGTGGCCCTCCAGATGTTCGGCACCAGCCCGCAACACCTATGTCTGCTCATTCTGGGCTCTTGATGAACTGCGCGTTTCCCAGCGGGAGCCCGGCAGGCCAGTATCAGGCGCCGCAGCTCTGGCTCCTCCTGGCTGCACATGTGTGCTCGTGTGCTGCCTCCGGTGCCCAGGCCTGGTCCTCCTCCTGGCCAGCTTCAGTCAGGGCACTCTGAGGCGCCCTGAGCCTCGCCCTTAGGGCTTCCGACGGGATAGGGGCCATGACTCCGCCCACAAGAAGACGTCACCGATGGGCCAGGCCGGCTGGACTTCGCACTTACGGGGAACCTCGGCTCTCCATGCTCCCTGTCCACAAGCCCGGGCTGGCTCAGCCTCCTGGACTCACTTGTCACCTGCACTGATGTCACTCATGCTCTCCAGCCATTGTGCCTCTGTGACTCTTGAGATGCCCCACGCTTCCTCCAGCAATTTCTGTCTTCTCCTTGGATGTCTTCATCTGTCTGTCCGCTCAGCGGGCTTCTGTGGGTCCTCACACAGAGATCCTCGGCTGCTTGGCCTCTTGTCTGTGGTGACCTCGAGAGCAGGCATATTTGCCTTTGTCACTAAATCCTGGGCTGCTGAGCAAATCTCCCCTCCCTGTTTCCAGCCCAGAGGCACCTTCTGGGCCCTGCACCCGGCTGAGAGCACGGCTCCCTCCCTAATACCCCTGCATCCATCCTCCTTCTGTCCTGACCCACCCTACCACGGTGTGTTCCCTGAAGGTGTTTCCTGGGCAGCACCAGCTCTGCTTGCTATAGCGAGCGCCTCACCTCAGTGCTGCCTGGCCTGGGTGCTTCGGCCTCCTTTGACCGCGGAGCAGGCAGCAGCTGTGGTTGCGTCTTTTCTTTTTCCCTGGGTCCCAGAGAGACCCTCAGCTCCCTGTCCTCTGTCTTTATCTTTCTAGCAACAAGGACAGGATTAGGAATGCAGGCCATGCAGCCTGGCAGCCCGAATTTCATTTTGGCCAAATGTTTCATCTTGGGAAGTTGAAACTTGACCCAAAATAAATATACAAGTGAGTAACGCGTAATAAAGTTTTTATTGACTAAAGTACATTGATTATTGGTGCAGTTTTAAGAGAAAGAAGTGGACCCTAGTCTTTTCCGGGCGGCAACAATGTGTCATCACTAAGAGGCAGCAAGACATAGAATCTCTTAGTGGTTTTTTCCACAAAATCACAGAATATTAGGAAAAGCATCTCAGGGCGTGGAGGGAAGGCTCAGGGTCGTGGACACTACGTGGTCACCATGGCGTGGTCCTGGGTGACTCCACCCTGGCTTTCCCTGAGCTGTCTTTTGAGCAGAATCCCATTCACGTGTCACCAGGGAAAAGGACAACTACAGCCCCACTACAGGCTCAGACCTGGGACAGTGGCCGGTTGTCTCCGGGAGGCCTGGCGGCCCCTCAGGTAGGTGCCCCCAACCCACGAGGGCTTGCAGTTTTACTGCTGGAACTATGCCAAATTTCACTGGACTGTCATTGGAAGTGTGCCGCTTGAGAAGACATCCAACCTTTGCTATCAGTTTTTGAGCATCAAAGATTTCTATACTTATTTTAATGAAAAAAAAACAATATATTTTACTGTTGTTTTATTTCCTTCCAAAGAAAAACACATTTGATTTTATTGATTTCTTTAAATTAGAAATGCTACCCTTTCTCCTATATAAGCATGAAGCCAATAATTTAAACATTGTGAAAACAGGACATAATAGGCACTTGATACTTATTTGTCAGGTTAGATATCACATGTCATTTACTTTTAAATATTGATGTCATAATCTATAAATTACAGAAATAAGAACAGTTTTAGATTGTTTCTGATGAGGAGGGATTTCAAATTACCCCAGCAAATCAACCAAGCCCTTATATCAGTGGTGGAATTGAGATCTCAGAATATTGTTCATTTCTGTACTTTGGGTTCATGTTACAGATCATAAATCAAATTTTCTCTAATCCTTTAAGTGTCAAACAATGCTATGAAAACAAGCCAACTAATCCCTCTTTTACATAATGAGATGTGACTTCAGATAAACACTGAAGAACACAGATAGAAAAGAATGTTTCATTAGGAGAACACAGAAGAGTTGAATGTGTAATGCTTTCATAAATCTCCTTAGGCTCAGAAAGCAAAATCCAGCCAAAGAGCAAGGCATAAAACCTTCTTCCTAAGTAATAACAAACATATTGCTCAAAAAAGCCCCCAAGACATACCCTTTTCCTACCATAATAAAAATGGAACATTAAAAATAGTACAATAAAAATAAGAAATCATTTATAAACATGAATGTGATTTTGTTTAAACAGAAAAAAAGAAGAAGCCAAAGGACTCTCTCAGTTTTTTGAGCCACACTGGTTCTCAGGCAACTTGGTAGGAAAATAAACACCATTAACTTGTGGACAGCAGTGTAACTTCACATCTGAGTTAATTTTATTTTTCAAATTAAAATCATATCTTTAAGTGACTTGTTCAAGCTCATGCATTAAAATTCATGGTTAAAGCCTGCAGGACACGAGGCCCCTGAGAGCCCCAAGGCAGCTGCACACTGACTCGCTGACAAAGGCCTGCTCAGTGGGCGTAATCAGGCTCCCAGGGCACAGGTTTGCTTCATTGGATTTACGTTTGGGAGGAGGATGGTGACTTCAGGCCATTATCAAAATTCTATCATGTGCTTCACAGTAAGGAATCAAGATGCTGGGGATATTTATGTTGTTGATCTTATCTCATTAAAGTCATGCACCATTAAAAAAAGATAACAAATAGACCAAAAAGAGCTTGGGAATTTTTTCTCTCCTATCTAAGAATAGAAAAGATCTGGCTAGTGATGGGGTACACAGGCAATAAAACCAAACCCGGCCAATACTTTCCAACCACAGTTCTTTGCGGGGGTAATGTGCGTAGGGAACACAGAAATCAGTGTCCCCATTTTATTTAGACCTTCACAAGGCTGTGACAAGATTTCCACATGAAATGTTGATAAAACAAAAACAAAATCAAGTTGCTATTGGATTTCACAAAATATTTGCTTTAAATGTAGATCTGGCTTGAAGATATAAATAAACTTTGGAGATATGGGAATTCTTGTATCTAAACATGACCTTGAATATCTTTTATGAGTATGAAGACAAAAGAATTCACTAAAGAGAATTTACCAAAATATCAAACAAATATCCCTAAAATACCTATGAAAAGGAGCACTGGGAAAATAACCATATTCTCAACCTTTATGGCTTAAAATTGGTGTAATGGAATTCACTCCTCAGTGATCTCTCATTTCACCAGCTAGTCATTGTTCTTTCTCACCCCATGACAAATCAGAAGTAGTGTGCTTCACTCTAGTTTTCCTTTCTTGTCGTTGTCCTGTTTCCAATTTCCTAACATAATAAAAACAGTACAGGCTGGGAGCAGTGGCACAAGCTGCCTATAATTCCAGCACTTGGGAGGCTGAGGCAGGAAGATCACTGCAAATTCAAGACCAGCTGGGCTACAAAGTGAGCTTAAGGTCAGTCTGAAGTGCATAGAAGTTTTGCATCATTTGCGTCATCTCAAAAATAAATAAACAAACAAACAAGCAAACAAAAGCATTAAAAATAGTGCAGCAGGTGAACTGGAAGAAATAGATGGTGTGTGGTCAACTTGAGTGGTGGGCAGGGCATCACAGCTGTGCTCCCCCCCCACATGCATGCACACACACAAACATACGCGCATGCACACATGCACACACACACGAACATGCACACACATACGCCCACATGCATGCACACACACACATGCATGCACACACATGCACACATGCATGCACACACATGCACAATGAACTCATGTACACACACATGCACATGCATGCATATCTACGTGCACACATGCACACACACACACATGCACACACATACACACATGGCAGCTAGGGGATCTCCATAGTTCACACTGCACCACGGGGCACAGTTCGTCCTCATGGTCAAAGGTGCTTTTCCAACAGCTCAGTTAAAAAACTAAGTGTTTATTTCTATTTTATTTTGTTTATTTATTTATTTTTGACAGATCTCACTTGTAGTCCATGCTGGCCTTGAACTGTCAACAATCCTCCTGCCTCAGCCTTCTGAGTGCTGACATAACAGGCATGTTCTTCTATTTAAAAAAAAATATGTTCATTTCAGGAGCAGCATCTCCTGAAATGAGATGAACTTCGGGCAGCACAGGCTGAGAAGGCACCCCGCCTGCTCAGTGCTGTGGGGTGCTGGGGCAGGGGTAGGGGTGCGGGCCAGCATCAGAGTGAGTGCCGCCTCATTTTCTCTTCTCCAAGGGCCTGCAGAAGAGAAGGCAGGACAATGCCAGAAGATGGGTGTGAAGGCACTGAGGGCATGGGCATTGATCTTTCCAGACAGCCACAAATTATACAAATAATTATGACCTAAACTTAAACTTGAAAGAGAGAGCCGCAAACTGTATGTAGGGAAGATTCCACAAAACAAGAGCCTCGTCTGTCCTCCCATCTTTGCTTAGAGTTAACTTTTGGGGGGCTGAAATTTTATTTGGCTCTGTATCTTGTTTTCTCAGTACATGGAGAGTATCACTTTATACTCGCTGAATTGTGGGTAAAGAAAAATCTCAGAATGGAGAGAGTATATGGGGGAATTCTTGCTATGTAAGCAGACTGAACTGCCTGCTTCTTGAACTTGGTTAGGAATAACTGAATGATCAGCAATAGAAAACAAGAAGTAAATAAGTGTATATCGCTTGTAAGTATTCACCTGCACAATGACTGTTGGGAATTCAGAATTTTCCACAGATGCATGCTAGATATCATAACCAGCTCATCTACAAATCTGCAAGTACCAATAAGATGACAAGTGCCAAATTTGTCAATAGTGGCTATCATTTCATTAACACAATGCAAGCTACGCTTCAGTCTGAAAAGTGCTAGGAGTCCTTCAAACCCTGTAGAAGAAGCCTTTTGAGGGGTGCCTCTGTTCAGGGAAAAACATGAGTGCAAAGCGCACAGTATTACGGTCCACTCAGAAGCGCAGATTGCACTGAGAGCTGCTCTCAGAGCACAGCTGTCAGGTTGGCTGTGGGTAGGAAAGGTGGTGGTGGTATGCTCAGGCGAAGGCTGAGAGAGCAGGCCCTCCGCAGTGTCGTGGAAATCTCGGGCCATACTGCCTGGGAAGAGCAGAGCCACTCCTGTGCAGATTCTGCTAGCCGTGGAATGGAGAGGAAGAAAGCTCTGATGAGTTACAAGCAACTATCAGAAAAGACACCAGGTAGCTACTTACCACAGAGAAAAGTGTGCTGCTGATTTGTGTTTCAATTCTGACCTTCAACAACCTACAGCAAGCACCTGAGAATGACAAATAGTAGCAGCCCCAGGTGACATGGAGACCCAAGCCAGCGTGGATGCCGTGGTGCATGTTCAGCTGGGAGAACAGAGGGTGTGAGGGCTATGTCGGGGTTTTCTCATGAAACAGTTTAAGGATGAAGGAGAACTTACCTAATAGCGTCAGGTTCTGTCTTAGCTACTTTTGTTTTTTGGCTGAGGCAAAATGCCCTGCACCCAAAGTGAAAGGAGGAGAGGCATGTTTGGCTTAGTCTGCAGAGGTTCCAGCCCATTGCGGGCTGGCTCCAGGCAGGGGGCATGGCACAGGGGAATCAGCTCATGCAAGCAGGAGGCAGCAAGCAACAAGGGACGACCACAACTCTCTGTCTCTTGCATGTCGTGAGGGCCATCTCTTACACCTCGAGCTCTGCGGGTGGGCATTGCTCACGCCTGCATCCTCGTGCCCCCGAGCCTAGTGCTGTGTGTGACAGTCCCTGCCTCACGTGCTCCAGAGCTTGCCACTTCTGAGGAGCCTGCCTGCGACTGCATGTGGCTTGGAGGCCGTGCAGACCAGGCATAGCAGCCCTAAGCAGGTGGAAGCACCACCTCGTGCTGCTTACGGCCCTCAAAGAGCCTCTGCTGAGGGTTCTGCTGCTTTTCGCTGGAGCACTTGCGAGGCGCTGACAAGATCGGTGATCTGGAGGCAGGTCAACTGCTGGAAACAAATTGTTTTGTATTTATTTTATAATCAGACATAGATAGCATTGTGGCTGGAAAAGATAGAATAATACTTAGGTACAGCAGAGTGCAATACTTAATTGTTATATTACAATTTAGGATTTCCTACACAGCATTGAGCTTGACATATTTAAATAGTTCTAAAAGCTCCAAAATCCTATTACTAAGCTGACCCTAGAAGGAAGGTTCTGGTGCCACCTGGCCAGATACAGCTGCCCTGCAGTGGGCACCTTGACCAGTGCAGCTTACTAGAGGGAAGCAGCTCCCTGGCTACCCTCACGCAGGTCAGCTGCCCTGCCACTGGGCCCCGTTGTTCATGAGCTCTGTGGCCACTCGGGCTGGTCAGGGCAGGATGTTCCCAGCCACGTCGATGGCTCTGGGAAGCTTGGACCACAGAGACTTCCGGTAGGCTGCTGTCTTCTTTCTGCGCTCAGGAGGGAATCTGCACCCTACTGAGTTCCATGTTTAGTCATTAACTTTTACAGTGGCAGGAGGACCCTACATTGGACACATGGTCTCGCGCAGTATGCATTCTGAGTCCCCATCTGTGTGTCCCTGCTCTGACACATGCCCTCGATCATAAAACAGCACAAATCGCAGGTTGCACTCTCCAGCACTCCAGCACCGTACATGGTTTGTGCCCCCCCCCCCGGGAGTCCTGCGTTCTCTTAATTTAATGAAAACCTGAGTGCATTTAGTAATTGCTAGGTGTTCAAAGCAAGCAGCAGTCACGGTTGGTTATTTACTCCTCTCTCTCGCTCCAGCCTGGGAGAAGCCACATTCCCATGGAGCTCAGGCCTCCTCCGCAGAGTGCAGATGAAGCCCACTGCCAAAGCAGAGAGTGTGCAGCTCGCCTGCTATGGGCCACCAGTGCTAGCGGTACAATCAGAGCTAATTCATCATGCATGAACTTTCTGTATCTGATATGCCTTGATGTCCGGAGAAGCCCAGGAGCTGGGGGCATAAGGAGCAGCAGACTGCGTGTTTTGTGATGTGTCCTCTCTTTTCAGCACCCCTCCACTGCAGAGCAGTGTGCTGGCATCGGTGCACCATGCAGAGGGCCAGGCCTGGGCGATCTCCGCAGATCAGACAGAGGCAGGCTTGCGGCAACCCTGCTACAACTTGAGGCTTCTACATTTACCAAGGGGAGGAGCGAGGGTGGTTTCCAGATTCTAAAGCAACAGAGTGGGGGCGGCGTAAGCTGAGTGATCAAAAGGAGGCGTGAAGATGTGGGGTCCGGAGCTTTCGCCTCTCATCGCAGCTGGGCTGTCTTCCTGCCCGGGAGATTCTGCGCGATTCTGAACCCGAACCGCTAGGTCGGCTGGGAAGGAGCAGGCTCTGGGTTCTCAGCACTCGAGGCGCCGTGGAGGGAAAACGTCAGGGCTGCCAGGCGACGGCGTGGGCCTCATGGAGAGGGTGGGGAACACACTGCAGCAACGGAGACGAGGCCCCCTGACATGCTCTCAAGTAGCTATACTAGACAGATGTCTGAGGAGCAAACGGCTCAGTAAAACCACCCGCTGTCTGGGAAAGTAGGGATGGCTTCTAGCTGCTCCCTGTGAGCTAAAAATACCCTTGTGATCCAGGAACATAGTTTATCTTTCCGTTTTCTTCCACTGCTGCCACCATTCCACTCACACCACTGCCCGGCCACCCAGAAGCAGGACTCTGCCGCGCTCTGCCGAGATAAGGACGGTGGCCCTCCACGGTCTGCCCCGGAGCTCGCAGCAAAGCCCTAGCTTGCGTTAAGGCGTTGCTTTACCAGGGCTTTCACAACAGCAAACACATGTTAAAATACTAAAATATTAAAGCTTAACTTATTAACTATTGAAATAAAACAAATTGTTGTAAATTTGTTATGAACCTGTAAATTATTATGTGTGTTTCTTTTCTGTGGTGTTGGACATGTCTCAATGAAATGCAGCCAGCCATGGCCTTGTTTCCTGGCTCTGCTCCTGCAGGCACGAAGAAGACGAGGGCCAGCCTGGCCTCGCTGCCCCCTTTCCCCTCTGCCGCCCCCAATGGCTCAGCCAGAGGCATTCACACTTCTGCACGTGTGCACAGCCGACCAGGAAGCCTGTGCAGCCCTGAACAGCCCGGGTGCTGGGGGCACACGCTTTGGAGCTGGGCTCTCTGATCAGAGTCCTGGGCAAGACGCTGGATGGGCTTTGGATCCCTGGGCCAGTCGTCTGGTCCTCACCTGGAAAGCACAGATGACCGTGGTGCCCCCAGTGGCTGTTCTGAGGGCAAATGAGCTGAGTCACTGACTGCTCTCGGAATGGGTGGAAGCAGCACATAAGCAGCACTCCGCTGAGCTCTGTGTCGAAGCTGCGTGAGTGCTTGTCCACAGCTGGGAAAGCAGGACAGAGGTTAACATACCAAAGTAGACCTGGAGTTTTCTCACCCTCCGGTGAGGCCCACCCTACAAGTTCTCCTCCCCGCCCCAGGCCAGCTCTTGTCCGTGAGCCCAGAACCCTGGAGCGTGCACCGTGGCCGCTTGATCCCAGCCTGGAGACAGCCTGCATGCAGCCTGGCTGCCATGTGCAGACTGAGCACATGCAGGCCCTCGCTCAGGCTTGCCCACCCCTGCGGTCCGCGTCCCTCTGAGCAGACGGGCCCTGGTGAACGACCAGCTTTCCTGTCTCCATCACAATGCGCATTTTGCCATCCTCTTAGAGCACACTGGTCCTGCAAGGATGATTCGGACAGGTTCTGCGCTGTTTTGTGTCTTTAGGTTCATCAAGCACAAGTACAGGTGTTAGAAATACTGTCATTAGTGGACACAGGATAGATTCTGGGTCTCTTACGGGCATTTTTCTCCTAGGAAGTAATAGAAGTCCTGTAATTGTGGTTTGTTTTGCTCCTGCTTCCTTTATTTATACCCCTGGACCATGGACCAGACTTTGCAATCCCTGGGCTTGTAAGGACGGAGAAGCACTGTCACAGCTGTCACAGCTGTTGGAACAAGAGCAGGCACTTCTAATGCAAGCGCGTACTTGCAGCAAGCGACAGCCCCTCGAGACGCTCCTGCCAACCCTTGTCCTGCGCTCCCTCCTGCAGACGCTGACCCTGGCCATCCTGCCCTGTGTCTCCTGCCTCCCTCCTGCCCCACCTGCAGGCTGCTCCACTCCGGGCGCTGTCATGCCCTTGTCACAATGTTGAGCAGGCAACTTGACACCGTATATTTGGAAGGGAGCCTGCTGTTTGGATTCCACTGTGTCCTCCCCCCCCCCCCACTTCCTGAAGTGCTGGCCTGAATGCCAGCACATACATCCTGGGCATGGGCTCTGAGGACCACGTCCTGGGGCGGGAGTATGGGATAGAGCCAGTGTCAGGGCCATCTCAAGAGTGGATCTGGCTGATGGAGAAGGGGCAGGAAGGTGTTGCCTGAGGACAGGGAATGGAGGGAAGAGGAAACAGTGCCCTCACCAGTGCCGGGGGACTCAGGAGGCCTGGCGTGCGTGGCATTTGGTTTCCCACACAAAGGTGTCAGCAGGCTCGGGAAATCGATAACAGAGTTGAGACCGTCGGGTCTGGAAGCAGTTTCTCTGGTTGAAGTCATGTAAGTTCAGCTAAATCCACATGTGTTGTCAGGGTTTATCTGGCAGCCTGACACATGGTTGGTCCTAAAATTATGGGGTAGAGGCTTATCTTTCCTAGCATATAATTTTTGAAATGCTTTTCTGGACGGTGTTTAAGACAATAAATATGACTGAGTTATTGTTTTATGCTGAGGGTTCTCAGGCTGAGCTTGAGCAGGGTCTCTGGGACTATGTTTCCTCAAGTCTGTGGGAATCTTGGCAAACATTAAGTCTGTCCCAGCCTGCAATTCGTCTCCCTCAGCTTCCAGGGATGCTGGGCTAGGCAGCTGCTATCCAGTGGCACTTCTGTGAGAAAACTCTGGAGCATGGCTCAAGAGAGCAGTGGCAGAAGGTCGGCACTCTGGCCTCCTTGGTGAGGCCATCCTTGGGCTTTCAGTGGCCACTCTGAGCCTGGCCACCCTCAGGCACTGTGGCACAGAAGACAGGGAGCCCCAGACCCAGGTGTGTGCCTCAGAGGATCCTGCCGTTGCATAGTTCCTGGGGCAGTGACAGAGTAAGGCTGCCAAAGAGAAAACTGAGGCCAGAGTTGGCAAGGACAGCCATGTTGACAGCTCAAGTCTGGTCGCTATGGTTGGATAGCCTTTCATCCACAAGAAACAGGATCCAAGGTCTACTGTGGATGCTGCAGTACACAAGGAACCAAGCCCTGAATGTCTATTCCTTCCTGTCATACATACCTGTGATGAACTCTGGTTAGTAAGTCAGAGATGAACAGTGTAACCAATAACACCAGAATAATTTTAATAGTATGCTATACTAAAAGTTATTGAAAGTCATTAATTAATTATCTCTCAAATTTGTCTGTCTTTATCATCGGAGGAGCTTAGGACCTCCTGTTTCTGAGGAATGGCTGTGGTATTTTGCAGGGAGCTTTGGTCTTTACCCTGCCTGTCACTTCCTGCCTCCACTGCAGATCTCCCATCCCGCTGGTGTGATGCAGGCTTTCTAGCTTTCAGTGCTGACCTTTGGGCCTTTCCAGCACAGATCCTTGATACAGACTGGTGTGAGGTATTGTCATGGGCTCTGGGTCTTCAGCTGGACACTGAATATTGTGGTAGGATCCACATGCAGGAGACACAGGACGTTGCTGTGGGACCCAGGCCCTCAGTGGGATCCCTTGGGTCTCTAGTGTGTGTCAGATATGCCACACCCTTGCATTTGACTCTTTGGGTGACTATTATAAAATAATCTTACAAATTATGTGTCCTATATTAAGTAGTTTCCCTTGTAAACCCTGACTACAATACTATCTGACCAATTAGACTCTTGCAATATCAAAGAGTCTACAATGGGGAATAGTCCTGAGTTGACTAGAAACTGGACTTGATTTAGAGTTGTGGAGAATTTTTTATAAAGTCTAAGAGGGTGGATTGCCACATGGCCAGCTGATGAAAGAGAAGAGCTGCTCCCTCTAAGCAGGACGCCTTTGCGTGCGTCTCCAGCTGCCTATGACCCATACCCACTCCTCACAGGAAAGTTGTATGGAAAGATGTGAGCAGGGTCTGGTGGTGCAAAGGAGCGCTAGCTCTGGGCTGACTTCTAGAACTCAGATTGAGTCAGGGAGACAAGCGGGGAGGAGCTCTGAGCCAACTGCTTATGCACAGTTCCAAGAGGAATGTTCCAGGGAGGTGCATTTGGGCAGTCAGGGAAGTCTGTGTCTGGTGTCTCAGGAGTCAGCTCGCCAGGCGTCTTCAGAGGCCTGAATCTTATGGAGCTTTTGGGCGGGAGGGAGCAGGTCTGTAGCTAGCTGTCTGGTACAGCATGATTCCATGTCAGACTCCCCCCACTGAATGGGCTTACGCCCATCCTGAGCAGGAGTGGTCAGGACTGCTCAGACAGGGGCTGGCATGCAGTTCCTCAGCTTGCCCAAGCCCTTCTGCATGCAGCACAAATGCAGGAAGACACCGTGGCTTTTCTTCATGGCCTCAGACTCCATGATCCACTCTAATGGAGCCTAGTGCCACATTGCATGAGATGGCATTTACCATTCTAGGTACATGTACTCTCAGATGCTAGAGTGGAAACCGTTGTGTTACCGATTTACTTCCTTTGTTTTTGTTTCTAGTGGTGCTGGGGGTAGAACCAGGGTCAGCTACACTCACCCATGTCCACAGAACCTTTTTAATTTTATATGAATTTTATATTAAAAAGTGCCTCCCTCAGATGCTAAGTTACCCAGGCTGGGCTCCATGGATCCCTGCTGTCTCAGCCTCCCAGAGTGTGGGGATCACAGGTGTGACCACCATGACCATCTTTCCCCATTACTCTTCTCTTGTTGCTGGAACAAAATGCCCAGTGCCCAAAATTAAGGAAGCAAAGGTTTATTTCGTTCATAGTTTGTGGAGATTTCAGCCCATATGTGGCTGGCTCCAAGGCAGAGTGGCACAGGGCTGAAGGGAGCAGTTCACAGCAGTGGAAAATGGTAGAGTAGCAAGAGCAACGGGAGGAGGGGCAGCTGCGGCAGCGCAGAGCAGAGCTGCTTTCCCTTCCTTATTGCGTTCGGGCTATGCTGAATGTAGCACTCGCACCCATAATCCCAGGATGGGATCATGGATTAATCACAAACTCTAGAAGCCTGCCCCAGTGGCTGCATGAGGCTTTGGGGGCACAGCTAGGCACAAACCACAGCACCAGCTAATTGATTAGCCTTTCAGCACTCTTTGGGAAGTGGGGGTAAGGAAGATTTTCGAGGGAGGTCCCAAGGCTAAAGAATGTACCAGTGCCAGAGACCAGCGACAACCAAGGAAGTGTGGAGCAGAGCAAAGTGCAAGAGTGTAAGAGCACAGGAGCGAGAGCCATCTGCATCTTCAGTGTGTAATTCTTACACAGGTTTCTGTTGCACATTCACATTCTTACATGGTTCCATGAGCAGCACATGTGTGTTTGGCTGTGATAAGTCATGCACCTGCACTAGACAAGCGAGGTCACGTGCTCAGATGTCCTTAGATACCCCGAGCTTTGAAACAGCACAAGTGTTTCCCACACTAACTTCGTTTTTAAAGTATTTCAATTTTATCACAAGAAAATGTCAAACAGTGGCAAAGTAAATATGTATGTTTTCAACAAAATGGTTTGAGTAAGCCACAAAACATACTCAGGGATTATCCTCCTCTGCCTCTAGCAGGGACAGCTCAGAAAGCCCACACTGCCTCCAACACAGGTTGACAGCATGAATTAAAAACTATTAATAATAACAGTGAAGAGTAGGTCTTAGGATTAAATACATACTGATGGACTTGTTAGAGAACCAGTTCAGATAATAGAACAGCTCTAACTGCTTAAGCAACCACTTAAGCATATTCATGGGATACATAGTCACATGTAAGTCAAAATGTCCTCTAATTTCATGTATCAAGGTCAAAATTTTGCTAAAACTGAATACATGTATATTAAGAACTTATTTTTACCATTACTCTTACTGAAGCAAAAGTTCAACAATGAAAGGATTATTTCCTCCGTATTTATTAGAAGTAGACATTAGATAATGCACTCCTTTCAGCAAGGCCATCATGACAGCGGACAGTTTACCACGTAGGCTGGGGTGCAGGAAAGCACAAACAGATCTCTGACTAAAGCAGGATGCAAGAAGGGAACTAGATTAAAAACTATAACACAATTTCCAGCTAAAAAAGTACTTAAAAAAGCAGAAACAAGAGCTTCAGAGTTTAGTACGTATCACAGAAGTATTAGTTGCGCCCACTAATAGGAAAATTACAACAAAACTGTTGTCAGAGGTAAAAGCTACCTTAAAGTGAGCCTTATTACATCAGCTGTTCTACCACAAAGACAACACTTAGGCCAGCAGTAAATACTCAAGGTCCTGGCAGGAGCTGGACGACCTTGTCTGAGGCTGCATAGGAGTGGTACCCCAGTACAGTGGCCTGGCCACATTCTGAAGGGCTTTTCCTAGTGGCTGGTTTCTAGAAAGCTATGAGACTGTTAGGGCTGTTCATTGAGCTGTGATTGAAAACCATCACCTCATATTTATCAGTAAGGAATACAGTCAGAGAATACCCCACAGATGAGCAGCAGAGAAGTCACTTCTAGAGTTGTCTGCACAGAGAATTCCACATCCAGCAGAAATTTATCTGAGGCAGATAAACAAATAGAATTATTGTATCAAGCACACTTAGGTGTGGAGCTTCTTAGTGAGATGTTGCTCTGTGTGTGTGTGTTGTGTGTGTGTGTATGTGTAGTTAAATCACTGCTCTAATGGCTAGGAATGATGTTCATAAATGCCCTATGATAAACGATAATGATGCAGAGTCTCCCCGAGGGAACTGGAGGCGGGGCCAAAGCATTCCCTAGCTGCTGGCTGCTAGAGTGCAGCACTGATGCGAGTCTGTTAAGTCTGGAATGCCGGGGCCTGTCACTTGACCTTTCTGTGTTTCCATTGTCTTATCTGTGTGAGGAGGCTAATAATACTGATTGACCTCATAACGTTTAATTAGACCACTGGGAAGCTCTTTGAAAATGCTAAGTATTGTTTGTTGGCTCTTAGCTTCATGAAAGCTTGTGTTTTTGACGTGCTGTGGCTCAAGGACGTGTTGGTGCAATGCATGCCCATGTCGTGTTGCTCCACCATATCTCCTCAAAGCTCCCTTTGAAGTCAGCAGGAATCAGGGAGACCGGGGTCCCCTAGCAGGTGCTTCGGAAGTGCGGCAAATTCTCTGCTGTGTTGTTGGCAGAGTGCTTCTCATGGGGAAATGACACACACTTCGCAGGGTAGGACCACGCTGACTTCTCGGGGGCCTGGGGCTTGGATGAGAGACTGCACGTGGATCTTAAGCCAAGGAGGAGGAAATTCTTGGCAAACGTACTTGAAAAAGTTTAAATTAATTAAGAAAAAACCTCACACAATTGTAAGAAACGTAAAGGATAACTTAGAGGTTTTTTTCTCTTCCATTGTAGCACTGACTAAATGCCTGTGACTCCACCCTAGAATGTGGTCTGTAATGCACTTGTACTCAAAGCTTACAAGCATAAAGCTGCAGAGTCCCATCTCACTGTCAAAATGGCACATCTCCACAAATGTCCCGCTCTTCCTTGACACCTGTCCAGGCAGCCCAGCAGATCTCGCTGCTGTCTTTGACCTAATTACTTCTGGGTCCTTTTCACAGCCCACTGCCAAGCTGTGTGAACACTGCTTTTCTTGTGCCTCTTCTTCCCACAGCTCTGAGGTGCTTCCTCTTCCCACCATCCCATGCCAGTCCCCAAAGCTATGATTTTGAGACTATCTCTTCTGGGAGAACTTTGTGCCCCAGATTTTATGTTGAAGTCCTGACACCTGGTTTGTCAGAACATGAGTGCATGTGGAAACAGCATCTCTAAAGAGGAAATAAGGTAAACGAGGCCTTAGTGTGGCTCAGGTTGACGCGTATCTTCATAAGAAGTGGACATTTGTACACAGACAGGTGAAAACATAAGAAGTGAAAACACTGGAGAAGATGGCCCTGCACAGAGCCAAAGAGAGAGACCCAGAAAGAGCCAGGCCTACTGATCTTGGGTCTAATCTCCAGCACCTAGAAAACTAGTGTCTGTTGTTGAATCTATACAGATCTTATTTCATTCACTAAGGAGCCCTTGGAGACTAGTATGCCCTCTATGATGTACAGCTCTATGTGGCTTTGCAAATGTACTTGTGTAATAATGACTTGAATTTCAGTCACATGGATAAGCCAAAACTATTATTTTGGAATTCATCCTTTTGTCCACATTATTCCTGTGTTCTGGAAGGCCCTGAACTCCCAGGATCATCAGAAGGAAGCACACTGAGTGGGAGCTCGATCTTTTCTACCCATCACAGACCAATCCATGTCTCATCTCTTTAATTTCAAAAGTTGAAGGTTTTCAAATAAGATGGTAAAGATGGAAACCTTTGGAAGGTTAGATAAAGCCAGCTTCTGGCTTCCTAAGCTGTAGGTAATAAAGGTCCTCAGTCCACATGCTCAGTGCATGCTAGCCTGGAGCTCGAGGCTGACGCCCTTCAGAAGCCCCACCTACACCATCCCTAGAACCTAGCCAGGGCTTTGTGGCCGAAGCTCTGCACCTGTGGCTGGGGAAGCTCCTGAGCACCTGTGCCTCTGAAGGCCTCAGTGTTGTCAGCCTGTCTCTGTGTGCTTTCAGGTCCATTTCTGATATTGTATTCAAGGTCATTGCTAGAAATCACTGCCATGAACAACAACCTGTGTGGTGTGGAGCTTTCCGCGGCAACTTCCTCGCACTTGCAACCCATCTGCCGCAGTGCTGCACCTGTCTTCTATCTTTGTCATGGTCAGCATTTGTTCCCAAGAGCACAACAGCCCCCGGCATGCTTCTGCCTTGAGGTGACCTCACAGCCCACCAGAAGGACGCCTGGAGTCCATGCCTGAGTCTCCCCAGCCTCACCAGCCTTGCCAGGGCAGCACAACCTTGGCCTCTGCACCTGTCCTTCTGCTCCTCCTCAGTGGTGTCGCTGCACATAGGGTAGCTTGTCTGACTCACCACGTGCCGAGTGGGGACAGAGCCCTTCTCCTATGTTACTACTGAAGGTCAAAGCTAGGTACAGGCCCTGCATTTTGCAAGAATTATTCTCTATTCTTTCATAAATATTTCTTTCCTTGACATTTCTAAAGTGTTTTCAGTCTACAAGACAAAATGTAGTCCGTAGTTGTGTAACTGATCATATTCTCCTGAATTATTTTAATTTTTTGCTTGACAATTACATATCAAAGTCTCAATTACATATTTTTATCACATCTATATTTTGACCACTATAAAATATAAAATTTTAAGGGCCAACCAAATAGCTCAGTGGATTAAGGTGCCTGCTTAGGCAGACTCAGGGGCTGAGGTTCATCCCTGGCCTGCCCTGCCAGCCCTGTCCCTGGGACGCACTGAGATGGGCATGGGGGTGCATGCCTGTAATCCCAGCTCTTTGGGAGGCTGGAAACAGGCTGATAATTACAAACCCAATATACAAAGTGAGACCCTGTAAACCCTTACAAAAATAATAATAATAAAATAAAATGTAAAATTTTAAATAGAGTCAAAATAAAAATACCCATTTTTCATGGTAATTAGCTCTGTTTTTGTGAATACAACTTTTACATTCACATTATATAGCTCTATATTTTCATATTCTTTTTAGGGTGTCTTTGACATTCATGAGTTTAAAGTAATTAACTCTGCAATGTGTTTTACTTTATATTCATGCTAAGCAAAGCCATTCCATGAACTCAGTTGAACATTTAAATGCATTTCTTTTGGCTTGTGCTTTTAATTATCTTAATTCCTTAATTCATACAGTGCATTATTAAATTTGTAAATGCATGCGCACACTGAGTATCCATAAGAGAAGCCTGGCAAGAAAGATCAAATATTAATATGATTATTTAATCATGTCTGGGGAATAATTGCTGTTTTCTTTCTATATTTCTATGTGCAATTTCTTTCTCTGATACACAGTTTCATTTCTTCACAATTAGAAAAATTGATGAAGCAGTAACTAAGCAATTTTGAAATCTGCCTATTTCTGTTTTGTCTTGTATATTAGAAATATTTTTCCTGAGCTTCTGATTCACTGATTTCTCTGCATCTCTCTATATTTTACTTGATCTTTTGTCTTTTTAAAATGGAGCAAGTGTGATAAATGGTATGTTTATGTAAATGCATAGAGTTTGAAAAAGATAGTAAAACTGTAAGAATTTAAGCAACTTGTCTTATCCAAGATACTTTCTACTATAAGGAATTACAGCAGGAAAGGGAAAAGTAGCCTCTTGTGGCTGGCGTAGGACGGCGGTGGTCACTTGTGGGGCCAGCTGGCGTCCGCATGCATGCAGCGCTGCGCAAGCAGCAGGCCGAGGGCAGCAAGATGCCGCTGTTGGGGTGCACGCCCACCCTCACTGCTGGAAGCTGCCGCTCAGTGTGGAAGACACATGCCTGAAGCGCACTGGTCAGGGCTGGTCCTGGCCCACCAGGGGCAGCAAGTTGCAGCATGGTGCGACCCAGAGCCGAGAAGGAATGTGCTCACGTGCAGCACTGAGTGCTGCCTCTCCAAAACGACCTAAGATTGAGCTAAGAATATTTCTTATATCACAGCCAAACACTACAGGTTAAGGGGAATAATAGACACTTTTACATTAACAACATTTGCACTTTTCTGTGTGTTACAGTAATGGGAGTCTACTGAAGGACTTTAAAGCAATATTAACATGAAAGCAAAGACCTAGTTAGCCATGGAAATGAAGCTGGCAAATCCAGCTCATTACACATTTTGTGTGTTTAAAGAGAGAATATGATTAGGTATATTGTCTTGGAAATTATTTTTAAATTTTAATTTTGTTGACTAACTTAGCTATAGGAGAAAAACATGGATTTAAAAGAAACATGTCTCCCTTTTATGCAAGACATTTGATAGACAAAACAAGGTTATTATAAGGCATTTACACTTCTAGAGATTATGATGGTATCTTTATACTACCATAGGAATATGCAGTAATTTAAAGAACTACATGAAGAGATAAAGTGAGAAGAAAATTAAATCACTGGATGTAATAACAAAAGAATTTAAGGCCAGCAAGCCCATGCTCAGATTAAGGCTGGAGCCGGTTTCTGGGTCACCCCTGGTCTGGGCTTGGCTCTGAGTTATCCCTCACAGGGTCAGTCCCCTCGGAGATCCTCGGAAATGAATCTTGGTATTTTTCCTACAACATAATAATACATTTAGAAGAAAGAACTCAAGAACTTTTTTCCAATCATTTTCAATTAAGTATTTTCAGTGACCTTGTCAAAATAAAATAAATTTTTATCAGTTGGTTTAATAAAAGATAATAAGTGACTATATCATTTGGTTCTTTTCCTGCTATATAGATGTCTTCATGCAATCTGAACTGTCCAAGAGTGTTTTCTAGGGAGGAGAACTCTGTGAAATCACATGCAAGTTCAAGCTGTCCCAGCACAGGCTCTGGCCTGGTGACACATGTGAGGGGAGGCCCTCCTGGGAACTGTGTGACCTCAGGTCTTGCTCTCAGCACTGCACCTCTTGGGCCTATGGCTCCCTGTGTCCTTGGGGTGCTCCGCTGCTCTGCATTCAAGCCTGTGCCCAGCTCTCACAGAAAGCTGCAAAGGTGGAGGGGCCCTGGCCTTGTGGCCGAGTCAAGGGGAGGCACTCGAGGGGCCCGCACAAGGGCTTTTCCATCACATCTCTTCAATTCATTGGAAATGCTGGCACTCGTGACAAATTATAATAGCTGAAGGATAGAAGAGAAGTTTTATGTTACACATTATTTCTGAAAGTTGATAAGAAAACATTTCAAACACAAAAAGAGAGCAACTGTGGTCCTTGGCAGACACCTGGCTATGGGGCGTGATGCTGGAAGGTTGGAAGGGCAGAGCTACAGGTGTCAGGAACCACAGCAGGGTTGCCCTGTGGGGCTGCTGAGAGCGCATCTATCTGCAGTGGCAGCCAGGACCAGGGTTCTCCAGAGGGGAGCTGTCACAGCTGCTGCAGCGGGGTTGTGCAGGTCAGTGGATGCCTGGCCAGGGTTCATAGGGAAGCCGGGCCCTCTCAGGTAGCCAGCACAGGCCATTAGCATTCAGAAGCCATAGGGCCCTGGGTTTTCCTTCCAGAGGCTTAGCACGGGTGGAGATAATCAGGAGAAGTGATCATGAGCCGGGCCACTCCTGTCCTGGACTTACACTGTGGGATCTGATCAGAAATGCAAAAGGGTGACTGAGATTGTCTGTGGAACTCCCCAGTACCTAGCGTAGAGCAGTGAGCCAAAAGGAAGCACAACAGTACACCTGTCCCTATGAGGACACAGGAGTAAGACCCAAAAAGAGGAAATCAGGACTTACACAGACATTAACCCCCACACTTTACCATTCCCCCATGTCGCTAAGGAAGAAAATCAGGGTTAGGAGCCTGGCTGGTGCGCGGGTTCACTCTCTGCCTGGGCTGGCTTAAAAGCATTTTTGACCCTGTGACTGATAATATACACATCTGAGGAGAGGGCTGTGCAAAAGGACCCATCTCACATGGCAGGCTAGGAAGGATATTGGCTCGTGAAATCAGTGCTGCACTTGGATGAGGAAGAAAGGCAGCATGGCCTGGCTGTGACACAAACCAGATGCCCCATCGATGCGTGGCTCCAAGGGCTCTTGTCCTCTCGGCAAACAAACTCTAGTGCAGCAGCCGTGGCAGCAGTTCCCTTCCCCAGCAAAGCCAGTGCCCTCTTTCTTTCATGGAAACTGAGCTCACCATTCTTAGCTGGAAAATACACAATCCCAAACCAACAGTGCCGTTTCTCTCTATCTTTGCAGGAGAGGCCACATAGTTAGGTTCTGGACATAGCCAGAAGTGTCACGCGGTGCCTTAACCTTAACCCTAACTCTGAAACAACACTGCGATCTCATCTTTGTGCAGAAGGGACAGCCATCAAGAGGTCAAATGATAATGATGGTATCAAAAGAACCACTCTTCTATGATGTTGGAAGGAGCGTCAGTCAGCACAAGCAGTATGGAAATCGTGGAGATGCCTCTGAAAACTAAATCTAGAAATTCCAGCAGAGCAGCCAGTCCCCATCTGGGTATCTTCCCTAAAGAGTTAAAGACTTACGGTGATCCGAGCATACCGGCTTGTGTAACAGAAAAATTCAGTCAGCCGATTTCAGGAGTGACCTGTACACCCACCAACTGATGAATGGATGAAGGAAGTGCAGTATTACACACAGCAGAGTGCTTCTCTGCCACAGTGTGGGGTAGCTTTGAGCCATCTGCAGGACCATGGCCATGCCATGAGACTGCCATGCCAGGTGCAGCACTCAGATAGCTTCTCTTATAGGAGAAGCTTAGGTAATAGGAAATAAGGGTGTAGATCTTTCTTCTTCTCCTTCTTCTTCTTCTTCTTCTTCTTCTTCTTCTTCTTCTTCTTCTTCTTCTTCTTCTTCTTCTTCTTCTTCTTCTTCTTCTTCTTCTTCTTCTTCTTCTTCTTCTTCTCCTTCTCCTTCTCCTTCTCCTTCTCCTTCTCCTCCTCCTCCTCCTCCTCCTCATGTGGAACAAGGGATAGAACTCAGGCCCTTGTGCTTGCCAAGCAAGTGCTTATTCTACTGAGCTACATCCCTGGCCTTTAGATCTTTCTTAAATCTAAAGGAGGGACTGAAGAGATGGAGAGAGGGAAAGGGGCAAAGAGAGGAAGGATGTGTTATACAGGTGCTCCAGCACCATGCGAGACCTGCAGCATGAGTACTATGGACATGGGCTAGTGAAAGCTGCCTTAGAAGATGGCAGCTCTTTTATTTTTAAAATTATTTTCCATCCCGCTCTCTAGAATGCAGGTTCCATGTGCTAAAAATCTTGTTTCTTAGGGACTTGGTGATGCAGAGTTGGTTATCAGCCTTCAGACCTTCATGAGATAGAAAATTGATTGCCGTCACGTCCTCCATGACTGTTGTTCACAGCAGAAAACAATCCTGGTAGAACTCATCTGACAGTTTATTATGATCAAAACCTGGCACATGATAAAAGCCTGATGCACTGTGGCCTGCTGATGATTCTGCACAAGAAAGCCTTTGCGCCTTTAGGTTGCTGTTGCTCTTGGCGTGTGGCTGGGCGGGGGCCACTTTCCCAGAAGAAGGAGGCTCTTGAGCCCACTTGAGATGATGCAGCAAAGTCACGGAGGTCCAGGAAGCCACAGTGAGTCCCCGCCACCTGCTCTCCACTGCCTCCACTCACGAGAACGAACTGGCCCTGCTGTCTTCTGTGTCCCCAAGGCCTCTGCACCTGAGCTCTGTGCAATGGCCCACCTTGTGGCTCCGGCTTAGTCTGTCCTTCTCTGGGGCACAGTGGGCCCAGGTCCTGTACGTCCACAGGGCAGGTGGGTGAGTTCTGGATGCATCGCTCCTTACTGCCCCGAGAGCTTGGGAAAATTTATAAAAGTGCTGATGGGCTCTGATTCATGGAAACTCTTAGCGCTAAAGCTAGCTTCCCTTGTACATGGCCAGACGGGCCACAAAGGTAAGCACTTCCTGAAGGCTTTTGATTTCCTATTTGCTGGCAAAGTTGATTGCGTGCACCAAGGAGCAGACAGGGTGCTGTGTTTTCAGTTTTCTCTGCTTCTCTGTGACTACATCTGGGTGATGTCTTGCCTGGGCCTCAGTCTCTACCCTCTGCAGCTCACCGCTTTCTGGCCTCTCATTCCTGAGGTTGTCCAGCGCTGCTCTCCTGGCCTCGAGCTCCCGCCCAGTAACTGCTGCACACACCACACCCCTCAGCCAGTGGACAAGGTAAGAGCCCCACCTGTAAGGCTCCAATGACTTCTGGGGCCAACACCACTGGGGCTGGCTGAGCCACGCTCCATGTTCTAGCAGCGAGGTGCTGGGAGGAGTAGGAGCCACTCCCTGGCCACAGACAGGAGGTGTGAGTCATTGCTGGGGATTTGATCTGGCCGAAGCTGCTGAGAGCCTCAAGTGCTGCAGAAGCCGTCTCTCCTGTGGACAAGCTCAGAGGCGGCCTGTGCAGCCACTCCACCTGCATTTCATGTTTTTTCCTGGGAGCTCACGCAGCCAGCAGACTGGGCACAGAGGAGGCCGCAGCTGCAATCTCTTCAGAAGCCTGCAGGAGCTTCCTACTGCTCCAGAACTTCACACCCATGGCTGGCAGGCCCCCGTTCCAGGGATATCACCCCGACCTCAGGCCACCAGGGCTCAGCTGAGCCATTGCTGAAAGCATGCAGCCTTCCGGGAAGCACACGACTGGCTCAGTGGCCTGGACCAGGCCAGGAAGGTTGGAGAGGGGTTGAAGGAGGCTCTGGAAAAAATCTTTCCTCTATAAAACTAGCAAAGAGGGCTTCCTAAGCAGCCTGTTCACCCGGCTTCTGGATGCTGTATCTTGGGTGGAGACAGAAAGGCAGACTGTGAACACTGGAGAGCAGCAGGGGGTCTGAGCAGGCTGTGTTGGTGCAGGCAGAGTCTATGTGTGGACCTCTCCAACAGACCTCTGTGTAGGCCTTGTCCAGCCACCCTGGGCTCCTTCATGAAGTGCCTAACCAGGTGCCCAACCAGTTGTGACAGCAACAGAGACGCTGCCTTCCTTCTCCCTGCCAGAGTTAGCGCCAGCCCCTGGCCCAGAAGAGCAGATGATTTAAGGCTCAGCAATCACATTCTCTGTCTCACCTCCCTTCCTGAAACAGGGTGCTGGCCCACTGGCCTGGGCCAGAGTCCTTGGCCACTGAAGAGGGCAGACTCCTGACTGCTGCATGTTGCCTGAGGCTTGGCCTATGCATGTGGCAGGATGCTGACTCGCAGGGTGAGCAAGCAGGGCCAGTGTTCCCCAGGCTGAGAAGGAGAGACCAAAGCAGCCCATTCTCCTGGAGCTCCTGGAGGGGCAAGGTTAAAGCTCCCAGCAGATCCCTGGGCACTTGCCCCTCCCACCTGCTGCAGCAGTCTTCATGGCTTCAGGGTGATTCTTGGACTCACAGGCACCCAGGCAGGAGAACTGGACAGAAAGGCTGTGTCCCGGGGACTCTGAGCTCCGTCAAAAAGGTCACCTTCTTCCAAAGCTCTGCGTGGTAGAGCTTTGCTGCACCGTTGGGCTTTGGGCTGGTCACTCGCTTAGTACTGATCTGTCACAGTGGGGTTCTGTATGGAGAACATGCCTGTGGCTCTGGAGTGGACTGTTAGAACACCCTCCTGTACATCTACTGTCCTTTCGTGCACTGCCACGGGAGGCTACTTCTCGCCATGTCTGTGAAGGGGTTTTCTCGAGGGTGTGGACCAGCCAGGGCTCTGCTGAGCAGAGCTATGTACAGAGAGGGTGTGAAGGCTGGCATGGGTGCCTGTGAACCTCTGCACCACCCCGAGCTCCACCAGGATCACCCCAGCCACCAGCGAGGCCTGTGAACACAGGCGGCAGGGGCTGGGCTCTGCCAAGGGGCCTGGCAGCCAATCTGCTGTCCATGGTAGTCACAGAACATTTGTGCTTAGCTCTGGTGGTGCCCTCCTGGGCAGAGCCACCAGGGAGCCAGAGGAAAGTCACAGCCCTGCAGGCCTGGTCCCCGCACTGGTCTCCTAGCAGCAGGAACAGGGCAAGTGTGGGTCACAGAGGGATTGTGGGTGATCATCAGGGGCCACTGAGGGTTATGGGGGAGATCATAAGGGAGAATACGAGAGATCGTGGGGCACTGTGGAGGTTACAGGAGGACCATAGGGGAGATCTATGGGGAGTCACAGGGAGATCACAGGGGGATCATAGGGGATCACAAAGGGAGAATGGGGGTCACAGGGAGATCACAGGGGGACCATAGGGGATCACAGGAGGAGTATGGGGGTTCACAGGGGAATCACAGGGAAATCATAGGAGGAGCATGGGGGCCCAAGGGGGCAATCACAGTGGGATCACAGAAGATCATGGGGATCATGGGGAGTCACAGGAGGATCTCAGAAGGAGAATGGGGGTCACGGGGAGACCACGGGGATAATGGGAGGATCATGGGGCATCACAGGGGCATCACAGGGCATCATGGAGATCATATTCCACACAGCTGTGTGTAATCATTATTTGAAAATGTTTTTTAATCATTTTTATTATTTATTATTTTTATTTTTATTTTAGAGAACAGTCTATAGGGTGTTCAGGGTCTCACTACTAGATCAGACGCATAGTGATCCACCTGTTTACAGCCTCCCAAGATTTTGGTTTACAGGTGCACAGCACCACGCCCTATCAATTGCCATCTCAGTTCACCCCTGGGGTGAGGCTGGCACTGTAGTCCCCAGGGATTGAACCCTGGGTCCCTGCACCTGCTTGCAGGCACTTTAATCTGCTGGGCTATTTGGCTGGCTCCATTAATAGAAAATTTTAAAAAATACATGAGATGGAAAACGTCAGCTACCCAGATCTGCTCATTACGTGTGTGTGCATGGATAGTCCTCAGGTTGGCTCAGAAGCTGGCACAGCTGAAGTTATTCCTCTCTTAGAACACGACTGGGACAAGTGTACTTTCTTGGGTGGTGAAGAGGGGCACCGAGGAAGGGGACCCTGGCACGAACCTGAGGGACCACTTTTTCTTTGGCCAGTACTCAGGTACTGAGTCTGTCCACATTTGAACTCTGCAGACAGAGAAGGCAGCTGCTGGATCCCTGAGCTGCAGGTCGAGCCCCAGCGAGCCAGGCTCAAGGTGCTGGCACTGAGATGCTGGCCCTTGGTCTCTGCAGGACAGCGTCCGGCTGGAGCAGGTGTGGGCACAGGGTGGGGAGCACCTGGACTCCTGACCCAGGATGCGACTCTCATTCCCAGCTGTATGTTTAAAGGAATTTCCATGTCTTAAAATATTCATGTGCTTTAGACTTTCAGAATGAATTATAAATATGGGGTGCAGAGATGCCAAAGACACCCCACAGGCACAAACACAGACTTTTACACAGGTACTGCAAGTTCTCTTATATTCCTTCTGTTATTGCCAAACTACTACTGTTAAACATGATATAGGAAAATATGTTTATTTTTAAATTAACATGGTAAGTTTAATTTGTGACTGTATATAACCATTTATGAGATAATAGAATGATTTTTAAATCCTTATAACAGTAGTTATAAGTTTTAAGCAGCAAAGTGCCCCAAGGGCTTATTTTAACTGTAATATATCACAAGTACTGAAAACATAACCAATAGATTTCACTAATCATCATTAACTGTTTCTCTATAATTGTCTATAAAACATAAGAGCCAAAGGAATGGGATTAAGTTTTCAGAGATGAAAAAATCCTTATACTATTAAATGCTGGGCATATGGTGAGTTACACACTGGTGTCCAGGATTCTTAGTAGAAATGCAATGTTTTTGGCCAACATCCAGAATAAAAGAAGGTCTTTAACTTGTGCATTGTAGAGCTGGATCTTCCTACAATATCTGTGTGTAAGAAAAAATTCCCTTTGGCACCTGGATGAAGTAGAATTTCAGGCCAAAGTCTGTGTACAGAAGGACCAAGATCATGCATACACCTGTGTGGGTATAATTTGTGTCATTACAGTGACTTCACATGGCTAATGGGATAGATGTAACTATGGCAGCAGGAGTTAGGAGACAGTCTTAGCACATGGGTGTCTGTTAGAGGCCCTCAGGGGTAGGTGCATTGGGTAAATTTTCACTACAATTAATCTGCTGTTAGAAATTTGGTTTATTTCCACTAGTGTTAACTTCCTAACATTTAAATGTCTCAATACAGTGACTATATGACACACTGCAGCTTTATCTCCACTACTTTTTTTCTGAGAGTCTGATTCTCTTTGGAATGTTTCCCAGTATCTTCTGGAAAACAGATTTTTTTATATCTAAAGACTTCCACTCATTAAAGAGTTGTAAGTATAGAAAATGTTCCCAGACTACCCCATTGTCTTATGTCAAGAGAGCTATTTAACAGAGGATTCCACTGATTACTTAGCTCACGATTTTACTACATGAATTCTCAATCTCTATCAATGAAAATTAGGACCAAATGGATGACTTTTGTAATATTTATAACTCAGACCTGTACAGGCACCCAAGACAAAGACACTTGAAAGCACGTACTCATGTTTCTTGCTCATTCTAATGTGTTGGTAAAAGTCAGCAACATGTTGCTCTCCCATCTAGAAGACAGTCAACATACAATCCTCTTCTTCTTTTGAGGCAGCTTTCTGCCTTCCAACTTTTTCTGTTCCTTAATTAAAAATGGAAGTAGAAATCTTCACATGAGTATCTGATCCATTTAACTCTGAGCTCAGAGCTGAATAAAGATTGTTTCATCAAATCCGAAAGTCAGGCTAATGTGAACTCAAGTGGTACGTCATGGCCTGGATGGGTGTAATAGACAGGGAACACCAATTATTTACCCAAAGCGCACGCCGTGAATGAAAGACTGTTTCTCCTCTGCTCATCACAATGTGCGCAGGTCTCTCCCCACACTAAGCAAGCATCCGGTTAAGCTCCTCTGGGGCGGGCTTCAGAGGAGTTGCTGTTTGGGCTCCTCGCACCACCATCCTGCTCACAGCATGCTCTGCCACCAGCCTTCCCAACCCCTGTTGAAGTCACACAGGCCTGCATTCCCCTCCACTGGCCCCTCTGCCTGCCTCCCGGCTCAGAGGCTGAGGCTGAAGCTTCTCTCCCTTTGAGGTAGGGCCAGTTCCCCTGGCAACCAGTCCTCTTCTAAGGCCAGCAGGACCAGCAGGACGCTGCAGGAGTCACCTCCTTAGAACAAAAATCTTCCCCATCCCCCAGGAAATCCCAGATCTGAGAGCATTGTGCCAAGCCCTGCTGTCACTTGGGACACTCCACAGGCCTCATGAGCTCTGTGCTGGGAACTGGGTCATAAAAGCCCTGTGTGACAAAAGCAAAAACATTATGCGAAAAATGCATGCTCTGTAATGGTTTTCCTTACTCACATAATCACAGATCCCCTAGTTAAGGATTGCACGGCATGCTCACAGCACATACAGGAAGTGCAGGTAAATTTCTCACACTACTAAACCGTGATCTAGAGAGCAGGGTTGGGTGTGAACCAGCAGTTACACTGTGGGGGAATAAGTGACAGAAGTGGACAAATGGGCCCCAGAGTGATGTGGGTATCGACAAAGGACTTTGGTAGTGTAATACAAGGGGAAACTGCCTCTGTGCCTAAGAGAGTACTCCTAAAAGCCTAGTAGGGAGAAGCAGTCCCTTGTGTGGACACTTGGCCTTTGGCCCTGTTCTTCAGACAGAGTTGCAAAGTCCCTTGAGCTTTCCATGACTCAGGACCTTTTGTTCCAATGACAGCTCTTGGAGAGCTCAGGATGGGGCTGATTGCCATGGAAACCAGCCTGAGAATGGAGGGTAAGAATACTCACCATTCGGCTTCTGGAAGGATGAGTGAATCACGGTGGCCAACAGTGCTATTCATCACATCTGTGTCAAGAATCCTTCACAAAGGCTCGGAAGGGGTGAGAACCACTGCTTGCTGGAGGTGCTTGGAGGCAGCTCTACTGGACAGGCAGCAGCACACAGCCCTGTGTCTCGTCCACATCTTTCCCAGGGTACCTCTCCTGTCTGAGTGCTTTTGTTACCATGCCCTTTATTAACATGACTACCCAGTAAACCTGGCTTGGCCCGAGTTGTGTGCTTTTAGCCAGTTATCCAAGGTTGAGGAGGGAATCATGTGGAACCTGCCCATGAGCTGGTGGTCAAGGGTATAAGCCACAGTGCAGAGCTGAACTCGGGAAGGGCCTTCGGGACCAAGGCCCTAGCCTATAGGACCCAGTGGTGTCTACAGATTAGAACTGAATAGTTTTTTGGACACGCAATTGGTCTCTGCTACAGAACTGTCTCACGTGTCTAGAAAGAACACCGACATCTGTTGTCAGAAGAAGCAGTGCATATGAGTAGCGAAAGCATTGCTTGTTTGTATCATCAAGCAGATATCTAATGTGAGCTGAAGACCGAGGAGGTCTGCTGAGAGAATTTTAGAATTAAGATAAATCTTATTAGACATAATGGAGTAAACAAAAATTAACATCCCCACCATAAAAGAAAAAAATTGGGGAACCTCTCTTACACACTGAGAAGAACAGTGCCACAGTGGGGGAGAAAGCACAACACCCATGGGGCTCTGAGAATTCCCCCAACCTAGGTTTTCCTCTCCAAAAGGTCACAGCGGCCCCATGGAAAGTGGAGTGGCGCAAGGGGAGCATCTCAGTTACTTTTTACTCATTGCTGGGACAAAATATCTGACACGCAAAATTGGGAAGGAAAGGTTTATTTAGCTGACAGTGGAAGTTTCAGTGTGTACTCAGCTGGCTCCCAGGCAGAGCGGCACAGGGCAGAGAGCAGCAGTCATGGCAGCAGAAAAGAGCCAAGAGCAACAGGAGGAGCAGCTGCGCCTTCTGGGCAGCCCTTCTCCGCTCCTTATATTGCGCACAGACAGCCCTGGAGTGGGGCTGTAGAACTCATTCACGCCCACGCCCTCCTCTTGCGCAGGGTGCGGGTGTTTACAAACTAAGAGTCCTGGCTCTCTTCTGAGTTTCTCAAGTTGACACAATGTGTCAACCAGTACAGGGTGTCTCTGCCGTCATCCTGAGTCACCAGGCGAGGTTCACAGAGCCGAGCCGTGGCGGCAGGATCAGATGCAGTGAGCACATCTCTCCTTGACACCATGAGCTGGAATAAGGTACTGCTTCGCCTTCCTTTATTTCAAATCCTTTATATGAGGGTATTGTTTCCTTAGTGTTTTATTTAAAGACAGATCTGGTGTTCTTGGGCTGGGGAGATGGCTTAGGGGAATAAGCACTTCCCTGGCAAGCCCAAGGGCTTGAGTTCAATCCTTGGTTCCACCAAAAATAAAAAACAAATAAACTGAACTAACCTGCAACCCTGAGTTAAATTAAAAAAAAAAAAAAAAAAAAAAAGATATGGTGCTCTTCTTTTGATATTTATTTACTTACTTAATTATTTACTTATTTGGCGGAAACAGGGCTTGAACTCAGGTCCTTGTGTTTGCCAGGGAACGCTTATTCCACTGAGCCATCTCTCTGGCCCCGATGTTCTCCTTTTGCCATGTGTGTGTGAGGTCTTTCACTCTTTAGTGCGGTTACCTAAAAAGGCTGTAGCTGGAATCTCTAGGCTTAACTTTCTGAGGAGTCTCCACATTGAGCTCCCTTCCCACCAACAGTGCCCCAGGGTCACTTTTCTTTCACAGCCTTCCCAGCACTTGTTGTCCTTTCATTTCTTGATCGTAGCCATTGTTGCTGGGGTCAGCCGGAGCCTCAGTGTTGTTTTAATTTATATTTCTCTAGTGGCTATCAATGTTGAACATTTTTTAATGCATTTTTCAGGCCATTTGTACTTCTGAGAAGTGTCTATTGATTTCAGTTGCTGAGGTTTTCACTGAGTCTTTTATTTGAGAGCATCTAATTTTTTTGAGTTTTTTGTGTAGTCTAGCTATTAGATTTCTGTCCAAGGAGTAGCTGGTAATTAATGTTTTCTAATTCTGTTGGTTGTTTCTTTTGCTGTGCAGTAAGACCCAATTTGTTGATTCTTGATATTATTTCTTATGCAATTGGGGTTCTGTTCAGAAAGTCCTTGCCTCTACCTATGTAATATAGAGCCTTACCTATTTTATTTTCCAGTAGATTATGTGTTTCCTTTTTAACATTTAGATCTTTGTTTCATGTTGTTCTTAGCTTATGGTGAGAGACATGGGTCTGGCGCCAGCCTTCTGCCTGCAGACAGCATGTGGATGACCGCTGGCGCGCTTGTCCCGCTGAATGTGCTTGGGGTTGGGTCTGGATCCTCTGTCTTGTTCCATTGCGTCTCATGTCTGTTCTTGTGATGGTGCCATGATCATGTCCCTGTACCTCTAAAACATAACTTTCAGCAGGGAATTATGATGCTTGCCTCTTTGCTTTGTTACCAAGGATTGCTTTTGCTCGTCTGAGACTCTTCTCGTTCTATATGAATTATATGGTTGTTTTCTGTATCTCTATGCTGAATTCTGCTGATAGTTTGACTGAGATTACATTTAATCTGTAAATAAGTTTTGGAAGTATGGCCATCTTGACAGTATTGGTTCTGCCTATCTAGGAATGTGGTGTACCTTTCCATTTCCTGATGTTGTCTTCCATTTTTTGAGAGTGCTATAGTTTTTGTTGTATAGGACCTTACACAACCTTCATGTGGTTAATTCCTAAGTGTTTAATTTTCCTTGATGCTACTATGAATGATGTTGTTCTAATTTCTTTCTCTGTGAGTTCATGATTGATGTATGGGAATGCTATTGATTTTTGTGTGCTGATTTTGTATCCTTCTATAGCACTGAATCTGAATATTAATGCTAGGTGACATTTAATAGATTATTTTCATATATTTATGTAAATTATTATATATTTATGTAAATTGCTATATGTGGACTGTTCTTGCTAATGTTCTGAGCAATTAATGAACAGGAGGGGTGATAGTGAATCCTTTACCTGTTTCTGATTTTCTAGGGAAATATTTCAGTTTTCCTGCATTTAATATGCTGGCATCCAGTGGGAGGGACGAGACCCCGCAGTGCAGAGCCTCCACAAGACCCAAGGAAGAGGATAGACCCTGCCCACCACCCTCCACAATCATGGGAGCCTCCATGTAGAGGAGCCCAGGTGTCTGGCCCATCCCCTTATATCACAGGATAACAAGCCAGTGTGGGAAGTGCTTGAGACACGGCAATCAGCCCAGCTGGAGGAATCCAGGGTAAAAACACTCTAATGAGGGGAAACACTGTGCATGCAAACTCCTAATTTAGGATTGTCTCTGGGTTTTGTTCCTACTGTCTAAAGTACAAAATTAATAGTTACCACACTGTCAATTTCTAAATTGTGCTGTGTGCTATCATTATTACTAATTGTACTACTATAGCTTGGGTGTCACATTTTCTCTAACAAGTTGTTCTCCTTTGAGTAAAAATGCTGAGAAGTTCTGGGGTAATGACATCACCACAGGCCTACACCAAAAGACTGGAGACAGAGTCAAACAGAAACCAACATTCCACTCTTGATTAATTGGGAAGGTAGGATCTCGGGACAGACTTTCCCTTGAGAGGATTTGATACTAATAACACGGCTACACAGCACCAAAACTCACACGGATCATTACAGAAAACAAAGCAAAACTTTTTTCTACATAGAAAATGCCAAAACAAAGAAGCAAAATGCAATCTCAGACCACCCAAAACAAGTCAAGCAGACACTGACATAGACAAAATCTGAAGTTACACACCTAAAACGATGGAGACACTAGACAAGCAGGCAGAGCACGCAGCAGTCTGCAGCACAGTGAGCCACGTGTGAATCTGAGATGACAACAAGTGCAGGGTCACACACCTGAAAGTCCTGAAACCATAGCAACTGAAGTGACGAAACAATGCCATCAGGCTATAAAAGAAATAATATCAGAAATAGTCTCTCAGGTTAAAAACAAAGCCGTGGCAATCGTCATGTAAACATCACTCTGCATATCTAAAGGAGAACGCAGAACATGAAAGGAAAGATCCCAACAATATAGGAAATAGAAAATAATAATTCAACAGCTGCAAGATGAGGCAAAGAAATACAATATAAAGACTGAAAGAAATCAAGAAAAAAGCAGGAATCAACTCAAGTGATAAAAGGGCTATTTTTAGAAGTAATTCCAGAAAATTTTCCAAGCATATGAAAAGAATCTGACATAGACATGTGAGGAATATAGAACTTCAATTAGTCATAACCAAAACAAATCTACCCAGATATATAATAATTAAGATCCCAGAAATTCAGCACAAGAAAAGATTATTAAAAGGTGTTATAGAAATAAAAGATCACTTATAAAGAAAAGCCCATCAGATTCATGGCAGGCTCCAAACACAAAGTCTGAAGGCAAAGAAAAAGCTTCAAGTGAAGTATTTAAAGTCCTGAAAAACAACTTCCAACAGATATTGATGAAGCCTGCAAAACTATTGCTCAAAATTAATGCAGAAATAAGATACTTCCACAATAAAGAATACCTGAAAAAATTCATGACCACCAAACCAACCCTACGAAGAATACTGAAAGATATTCTAGAAAAAGAGAAAAAATTATCATAATTCCAAGAAGAGCAGCAGAAAGAAAACAGCAAGCAAGGAAAGCACTTAAACAGAAGGGAAAGCAGAGAACCAACAGCAGGAAAAGAAGATGACAAGGACAAGCCAATTCGTATCAGTTGTAACTATTAGTGGAAATGGCTTCAATTCACCAACCAAAAGAAACAGACTGGCAGAGTGGATCAAAAAATGAAATCTGACCATATGCTATATACAAGAAACACATTTAACTCGAAAGGATATTCATAGACTGAATGTTAAAGGATGGAAAACAATAGTCCATGCAATAGCAACCCAGAAAAGAACAGGGGTAGCTCTTCTATTTGCATACATTGTGAACTTCATACCAAGCATGATCAAAATGGAAAAAGAAGGTCGCTACCTACTTTCTGGGAAAAACTGCGAAACGAAGAGGTAACAATAATAAATGTATATGCACCAAATAGGGGAGCACCCAATACATAAATATTAATAGAGATGAAAACTCAAACAAGCAATAACACAATTACAACAGTTGACCTTAATACTACATTGTTACAAAGGGATGGGTCAACTAGACAAAAAAGCCAACAAAGAACTGAACTACGTGTGTGAAGAAATAGACGTAGCAGACCTTTGCAGTGTCCACCAATGACATCAGAATACACAGTCTTCTCAGCTGAACATGGGGTGTTCTCTAACACAGACCACATACTAGCCCACGGGACATACATAAGTGAAATATAAAGGAATTGAACTAGCCATGCATATTATCTGACCATAGTGCAATGAAACTGGAAATTATTGACAAAAGAACCTGCAAAAACTCCATAAACACATGGAAATTACATAATACCCTCCTGAACAATCAGTGCATCACAGATGGAATAAAAAAAGAAATTAAATATTATCTGCAATCAAATGAAAATGCGAATACATCTTACTGGAACCTGTGGGTTGCAATGAAAGCCAGCCTCCAAGGGAATGTACAGCAGTGACTTCTCTCATCAGGGACACAGAACAAGTAAACAACCTAATGCTAAACCTCAGGCTTCTAGAAAAGGAAGAAGTCAAGATTAAGCCCAAAGAAGGAAGGAAATTATAAAGATCCAAGCAGAAATTAACACACTTGAGGCTAAAATTATACAAAGAATTAAATGAATGTAAAACTGGTTCTTGGGGCTATCCAAATAGCTCAAAGGATTAAAGCACCTGTAAGCAGGCACAGGGCCCGGGGGTTCGATCACAGGGCCTGCCAGCCAGCCCTGTCCCCCAGGGTGCACTCAGGTAGCAATTGAGACGGCATGGTGGTACGCACCTGTAATCCCAGCTCTTGGGAGGCTATAAACAGGTGGATCACAATGAGTCTGATCTAGAGTAAGACCCTGAACATCCTGTAGACCCTTCCTTAAAATACAATAATAATAGTAATAATAATAATAATAATAATAATAATAATAAAAACTTGCTCTTTGAGAGAATAAATAAAATTGAGAAACCCCTAGCCAACCTTATAAAAAAATAAAAGAAAAAACTCAAATTCATGTAATAAGAAAAGAAAAGGGTAAAATCACTATAAATTCTGCAGAAATTCAGATGATCATTAATGCCTAATGCAAAAATCTTTACTTGAATAAGGTAAAAAACACAGAAGAAATGGATAGATTCCTAGAAATGTATGAATCATCAAAGGTAATCAAGAAGCTATAAAATTTTTGATTGCCCCAGTATCAATCAAAACATAATTAAATAACTAAATAATGAAAGTATGAATTTAATAATTTAATTTGAATAGCAGTATTAATCAAAACATGAAAAACTTACCAACAAAAAATGCTCAAGTCCTAATAGACTGACAGTTGAATTCTGCAAGAAATTTAGAGAAGATTTAATACCAATATTCCTCAAGCTCTTTAATGAAACTGAGAAGAAATCAGTTCTTTCTAACTTGCAAGTATTGCACCTGTCAAACCAAAGAAAGACCCAACCAAAATGATGATAATGATAATAATAATAATTACAGGCCGATCTTCCTAATAAACATAAATACAAAATTCCTCAATAAGATATAAGCAAACAGAATGCAGCAAATTGCCAAGAAGAGTATACATCGTGACCAAGTGGGATTTGACCCAGAAGTGCAGGGATAGTTTAATATATGCGAATCAAAAACTGTAACTCAACATATCAACAGAGCCAAAGATGAAAGCACATGATCACCTCAGTAGATGCAGAAGAACCTTTTGATAAAGCTCAACACTCATTCATGATAAAAGAAACACAGAAAATTGGACTAGGTGGTCTTTACTTCAATCTGATAAAAGCCATCTTTGCCAAACCAACCATCAGTACCATACTAATGGACAAAAATGAAAAGTTCCCACTCTAAAAGCAGGAACAAGACAAGGGTGTCTATTGTCATAACTTCAGTTCAATACAGTTTTGGCAACATTAGCCAGAGTAACTGGAAAGGAGAGAAAAACAAAGGGAGCAAGGGTAGGAAAGGAAGCAGGGAAATTATCAGCATTGGAGGAGACGCTCCCCACAGGAGAGTGTGTGGAGTACTGTGACCTGATACTGTGTAATATAGATCACCTTCAAAACTCTAAAATCTCCACCAAAAGGTTTCTATATTTAATAACCAAATTGAAAGCATAGCAAGATATAAAGTTAACACTTAGAAATCAACAGCATTCTTGTATACAAACAACAAATCCACTGAGAGAAATTAGGGAAACTACATCCTTCACAATAGTGAAAGGAAGTAAATTACTATCAAATTGCATTGAAAATTTCTGAAAAAAGAGATCAAAGATGATTTCAGAAAAATGAAAAGATATTATTCGATCATGGATAGAAAGAAGCAACAGTGTGAAAATGGCCACACTTCCATAATTGTTATACAGATTTAATGTAATTTCAATCAAAATACCATTAATATACCTCACAGATCTTGAGAAAACATTCCTAAAATTCATCCAAAATGAGAAAATATCCAGAATAGCAAAGGAAGTACTGTAAGCAAGGCAAGGCAGGAGGAATAAAGTCCCTGACTTGAAATTATGCTACAGAGCAGCTACAATAAAATTGGCATGGTACTGGCACAAAAACAGACTTGTGGATCAAAAGAAAAGATTAAAATTTGCAGACACAACTACAACCATACCAAGTCACACTTAGCCGTTTCCTTGACAAAGGGGTCAAATATGTTCACTGGAAAAAAAGACACTGTCTTTAATAAATGGTGCTAGAAAAACTACATGCCAAAGAGTAAAACTAGACCTCAATCTGTCACCATGCACTAAACTAAAGTCAATATGGATCGAAGATCTAAATGTTAAAACAGAAACGCTAACCCCACTGGAAGAGAAAGTAGGCAGAAATCTTGGAGACATTGGGATGGGCAGGGAGTTCACAAATCAGAATAACTTCATGGAAAATACTTCAGAGAATTAACAAGAAGGATCTCACCTTATTAAAAAGTTTTTGTACATCAAAACAAATTACCAACATAGTGAAAAAGAAAACTCACAAACTGGGAAAAACCTCAGCCTACTGTCCTCAAACAAAGGGCTTACATTTAGAACACATGAAAAACAAGATCCCTCTAAATTGAAGGACCCAATATAGAAATGGGCATTTGAGATGAATACATACTTCTCAGATGAAAAAGTGCAAATATTGAATAAATGTGTAAAAAGTTCAACATAATTGGTCATTCAAATGATGCAAATTAAAACAGCACTGAGATTCCATCTCATGCCAGAAAGAATGGCTATCATAAAAAAAAAAAAATCAACCAATAACTAATTCTGATGAGACTGTGGGGGAAAAAGGGACACTTCTCCACTGTTGGTGGGAGTGTAGACTGGCACAACCACCATGGAAACCACTGTGGAAATTCCTCAAGTAAACTAGGGTTAGAAGTCCCATTCAATGTAGCCATTTCTTTCTGAGTATTTTCTCAGAAGAATTAAAAAAGCATCATGCCACAGTTTCTGTTCGTGCATGTTTACTGCAGCACAATCTGTCATGGCCAAATCTTGGAGACAACACAAGCACTCATGAAGTGAGGAATGGATAAAATAGTTGTGGAATTTTCCTGCAATGGTGTATTCCTCTGTTATACAGAATGATAACCTCAAGGCTTTGATACTTAATAGATGCAACTCGAGGCCATACTCACAGGTGAAGCAAACTGGACTGGCATTAGTGTGAGGCACTGAGAGAGTAAGTAAAGTTCCAAAAGGTATATAGACACTGTGAAAGAGAAGTAAACTGTTTAAAAAACAAAGAATAACTGAGAATTGGAAAGGGAAAGAGAAATGTATATACCTAAGATAATGGGATGCTCACCTCTACTAGTTCAGTGAAAGGAACAGGTAACAGGGTTTGGATTGTTTCCCCAGTCCACATGCCTATGTGGGCATCTACTTTGAAGATAACAATATGCATATGTAATAACCACTACTAATTTCCTGTGCTGTTTTGAAATTCTCTATTTCTTTTATTATTCTTTTTACGATAAATAATTATACTATGCCAGCAGTAGGTTGTTCATAAATGGTTTTTATCAGATCGAGATACGGTCCTTCTGTAGGTAGCTGCGTTCCTATGGATTTTATCATCAGTGGATGCTGCCTTCCGTCAAAGGCTTTTTCTTCATCTGTTAAGATGATCTTGTGCTTTATGCCCTTGCTCCTGTGCATCTGATGAATCACATTTGTTGGTTGACATACAAGGAGCCACCCTTGCATGCCTGGGATGAAGCCCATCCCACTTGCTCATGATGTGTGATCTTTGCTATGATTTCTGTTTGCCCATCACAGAACTTGTGGAATTTTGTGTCAATGTTTTTTTTTTTTTTTTTTTTTGCGGTATGCGGGATTGAACTCAGACTCTTGTGCTTGCCAGGGAAGTGCTTATTCTACTGAGCCATCAATGTTCTTTAAAGAGACTGGATTACAGTTTCCTTTTTTTTCTTGGATTTATCTGGTTTTGGAATCACAGCAATTTGATCACAAAGTCAATCACAGAGATGATTTGGGGTACATGCCTTGGAGTTTCATTAGAATCTGTGGCGTATTTGTGTTAGGTCTGCTCTGAAGTTCTCATGGAATTTGGTGGCAGCTACTCCACGTCCTGAGCTTCTCTTGGTAGTTTTTATTTCCCTTTAAATTACTGCTTTAGCATTGCTACAAGTTATTGGATTCTTTAGTTTTGAAATTTTGTATCAGTTTGGTAATGTGTATGTATCTAGGAATCTATCCAATTCTTGTGAATTCTCCAATTATTGGAGTATACTTTTTTTTTAAAGTACTTGTTAATAATGTTATGGATTTCTAATTGCACTGATTTGGATCTTTTTTTTCCTTTTCTTTTTGGGTGAAATTGGCTAAGGGTTTTTGAGTTTTATTTATTCTTTCAAATAGCCAGCTTTTGAGCCAGGGATGATGGCACATGCCTATAACCTCGGTGCTTGGGGAGCTGCAGCTGAAGGACTGCTGTCAGTTCAAGGCCAGCCTCGGCTACATAGTGAGCCCAAGGTCAGAATACATATCAAGACCCTGTATCAAAAATGCAAACAAATCAAAGAACCAGCCTTGAATTTATTTATTTATTTATATTATTCTTTTTTTGGCAGAACCAGGGATTGAGCTCAGACCCTTGCACTTGCTAGAGAAGCACTTATTCCACTGAGCCATCTCCCCAGCCCCTTGAATTTATTGACTCTTTGTGTTTCTTACTCTCAATTTTGTTACTTTATGCTCAGATCTTCACTTTCTACATATTAAGTTATTTCTCTGTAGTTGCAGGGTTTTCTGCTACAATTTCTATAAACAAGTCCTCTGTGTATTTTTTTTGTTTGTTTGTTTCCTGATCTTTTACCAACTCCAGTTAATCTTAGGTTAGTGCTCTATGTGCAGCCTATAGCTGCTGGATCAGTTTCTATGTCTCAGTGTGGCTTTATGCTGAGCTGTAAAAAGCTGAAGTTAACCTCTGACACTGCCAGTCCTGTGGATAACCCACTAATATTATGGTCTACTACTGGAATATATTGGGTTATTTTGCTGAATTCACGCAGCTACTATATTTAAATGGCAATGGAGGGCTGGGGAGATGGTTCAGTGGAAGAAGTGCTTCCCTGGCAAGCGCAAGGGCCTGAGTTCAATCTCCTATTATGCCAAAAAAAAAAAAAAAAAGGCAATGGAATACCCTTCTCTGACAAAACTAAACACAAAAGGGGATACAAATGAAAGGCCATTTTGTAACTATATATACAGAATAGGACAGATAGATAGATAGCTACTTTATCTTAATTCAGTGAGAAGAAAGATTTGTACTAATAGTGTTTGGGCAGGATATCATGTCTGCATCTTGTACTAGGAATGACCACCATGAAGACAACAATGTGCAATGTGTTAATTATTGACACTGTCCTACTAACCTGTTTTGAAAATGCCGCATTGCTATTTCTTTTTCAATAAAATTAATTAGGAAATAAATAAAAGTGTACCCGAATCACTGATGGCAGCAGTCCTGTCTTCTGGTTCCAACGCTGGCTTCACGCTGGGCTTTTCTGAAGCCCACACTTTCAGAAGAAGTTGTACTTCCTGTCTCGTCATTCAAAATATATTAAAACTTAGAACCTTTGGTGTGAACATAGCAAATTATACTAAGACTCTTTCCTCCTTGGTGTAAAAAGGAAACGAGAAGAGCGATACACCTGACCTGGCACCAATCTAGGGAACTGAGGTGCTCTGAGACCTGCTTATGTGTTGGAAGAGTCTAGGGTCTCTGAAACCTCATTGCTTCACGAAGTCAGTGAAAACACCTCTCAGGCCTGAGGGGATGACTCAGTACAATAAGCACCTCCTGAGTTCAATCCCCAGTACTAGGGGGAAAAAACCCACCTCTCAAATGGTCATGATCAACTTTAAGTAACTTTGGAAATGGATCAAAAGCTTATGACACTCTCAGGAGTGTCTGTGCCAGAAGGGAAACCTTCCCTAGCCATGAGCTTTCTGGAATTTCGCCTTGCGCTCCTCCCACGCTCCTCTGCCCACGCTCCTCTGCCCAGTTCCAAAGTAGCTTTCTAAACCATGATCCTGGGAGTTGGCAAGACCCAGCAGCCTACCGCTGATGTAGGGACAGAAGGCATCTGAGCTCCCCAGAGTCTCCTCCCCTAAAAGCCGTTGCTATTTCCTCTTTCTGCAAGTTCCAAGAAGCTTCATCCATGCAAACTGTCTTCAATTTTTTTTTGGTGGAACTGGGATTGAACTCATGCCCTTGCACTTGCTAAGGAAGTGCTTTTTCCACCGAGCCATATCCTGAGCCCTAGACTGTCTTCAGTTGACTAGATTGAAGAAGAAAGTGCTGAAGTCTGCGAAACAGAAGCAAGGTAATTGTAAACAACTGGGCTGCTTGAAATAGAATCACAGACTAAAAACATAAGAGACTGGAAAGAAACTTTACAGAAATATCTGTAGAATATGGTCTTCAAGAGAAAAAAGACTCCAATGTGTTCTGGGGGTCTCAAGGCCTCGCCCGTGCATCCAGTTTAGGCATGTGCAGGAATGCCTGAAGACGTCATGCACCTAATGTGTGGCTGATGCATGGCCAGCGATGAAAGTGTGTGGCCAAGCGAATCCAGCTTCGCTCCTGGCAAAACGAAACTAACATGCAAAGGGGCAGAGAGAGACGAGAGACAGAGAGAAAAAGGTCAGAAATAGCGGATTGAGATCTTTCAGCAGAATAAAAAATGAAAGTGTTTTTCAGCTCCTATGTCACTGGAGGAAAATACCTGGCGTGCACCAGTCAGAGGAGGCGACTCATGTGAGCCAGGATTTCGTAGGCATCAGCCCACCGTGGGGCACATGGGTGCGGAAGGCTCCCGCCTGCACTTCGGGATCAGCCTCCCCCTGCGGAGCTGCCCGGAGGCCAGGGCAGCTCTGCTCTGTCCACTGGAACCCTGCTGTCCCTGCTGTCTGCCAGGGGCAGTGCAGCCACACTTTGAATAGACATTCTTTTCTTTTTCCTTTATATTTGTTTTCGTTTGCTTGTGTTTGTTTTTAATTTTTCCTTCATTGTTTGCTCTTGTTTTTCTATGAGTGACAATGTGTTTCTAGTTTTCTGTGGTTGTCATTGTCTTCTGTCTTGCTTCTGTCTCTTCTTCCTCTTTCCCTCCCACCATCCGAACCACTTTCCTCAAGACATGTGACTCTCACCCTCAAGCCTTGCAATCACTTTCTTCTCTTATGAGAAGCAATTTGATGCCTTTTAAATTTTCTCCCCCAAAGGTAAAATTGTCATATCCAGGCCTCATTTATTGCATAGAATTTTCTGGTTCATTCTAGATTTTGTTATGTAACCACAAATCTCTTCATATGGTTAAAGGTGGCAAATTAATAGGTATCTTAATTTGTAATTTTCTAGGCTTTATTTGATGCCACTGTTATTGCTGATTTTATCATTTTAGGCAAAGTGACGTGTTGTTGTAAGCAGTTTTTCTTCCTGGTATGGACAGAGATTGTCTAAGGGTCATAAAAATTACTATGGGCCAATGCCAGAGCAACAGGAGCTGGGCTGAGTAGGCAGCATCTTCTCAGCTCCAATCTGCTGAAGAGGCAGGACCTTGCAACAGACTCAAAACCCAATGCAAGGCAAACCTGGAAGACACCTCTGGGAGGTAATAATGGAATAATTAGCAAAACAATAGTAAATTATCACTTTTTAACGGTTCTAAATACTAACAATAAAGCTACTGACCAAAGGAATTTTACAAGCATCTACACAAGAATTAAATGAAAAAAGCAATACAGGTTGAGAAGATGAACAAGATGAAACCCCAGAATCCAGTTTACCAAAGCCAAACCCAAGCAGCAATGAGGTGGAGCAGTTTGAAAGCCACAGTGGAAACAAAAAAGCAAGTGAGTGAGACACTAGAACAAAAATCAAATCAAAAATAATTTCTTAAATAGCTACAGAGATGAAAAACATGCTAAGTGGTTATACAATGAAAAGTATGCTTAGCAATGAGCAAATGAGATTAAAAAAATGGAAGAGCTTAGGAAATGATGGAAACAAAGAGCGCACGACGGAAGAAAGCAAGGGAGCCTGTAGCACATATTTCAGACATGCACGGGAGGCTGATAATGCCATCGCAGGCTTCTGCAGCAGAAGTGCCAACGTGAAGACAGAATTTCAGATGGAGAAGACACAATTACAGCTAGTGGTCATGAAAAGAAAGATTTCTCAAAAATAGCAAGGAACCATGAGCAATCAATCTGACGCTAGATGATAGAAAGAAGAGTGACACTGAGACTGGCCAGACCTGACAAAAAAGCGGAAACTAGAACAGAGGCCCCAGCACCATGCTCACAGAGGCCATGGTGGAATGCTTCCCAGAGTCTAACCTACGGAAAGTAAGGTGTGTGGGGACCCTGCTAACCGTGACCAGAAACATCTAGAGCAAGGTACGTAACGTTCAAGGTAACAAAGTATTAAGAATTTTAAGAGAAGAAAAGCAAATCACCTCTAAGAGAAAAGAAAATCTCATCAAAATCACAGCAGATTTCCCAATACAAGTTCTTGAGTCAGGGAGAATGTGGGGTAAAGTATTTTGAGTCCTAAAAGAAAGCAATCTCCAATTCAGACGGACTTACTTGGCAAAATTCTCTTTCAAAATTGCTGGAGATTTAAGATACTTCCATGGCAAAGAACACTCAAGGAAATGTTTGGCCACCAAAGTAGCACTGCAAAGTATTCTGAAGGACACTCTGGAAGGAGGTAACAAGGACTGCAGCTGCATGAACTCCAATGGAGTGAATCCACCAAGTTAAGGGAATAATTAAGCAGAGGAGGAAAAGGGAGTCAACAATAGGAAAATAACATGACAAGAATAAGTCTGTACATATCAGTAGTGTTAATGTTCTCCATCTCACCAATCAAATGAAACAAACTGGCAGAATGGATTAAGAAGAAAAATCCAAAAAAGGTAATAAGAGAGAAAGAGAGGGACAAGAACAAAAATTTAAGATTTCTTGAAAGCAAGCAGTAACATTCAATTGTATGTGCAGTCTTTCATAACTGTATCTGTTAATCTGAGCAACAGGTTTGACAATAAAAATAGATAATATATCAACCACTGTAAATCAACTATTCTTGTTTTGAAAATCTGTAACCTATGTGTTGTTGTATATTACCATGTTTCTATCTTTGTTTCTGATTTTTGTTCTATTGTTTTTACTCTTCGAAATAAATTAAAGCTATAATAAACACACACACACACACACACATGCACATGAAGAAGCAAAATCCAACAATATGCTGCATACAAAAACCACATTTCTTTCATGTGCTCATTTATGTGGTACCGGGTCTTGCTGCACAGGCCTCACAGTGACCCTCCTGTCTCCATCTCCACAGCCCTGAGATTACAGGCAATGCCACTGCTACCTTTTGCAGTGGCTGGCTGGGTGCAGGTACAGCGCTGCATGTGGTACCAGGGATCAAACCCAGGTTCTTGTGCTTTTCAGGCAGATGATTAGACCACTGAGCTATCTGCCTGGTCCAAGGCACATTTATTTAAAAAAGAAATTAATAGACTAAAAGTCAAAGGATGAAAAACAATATTCCATGCAACAGGAACTTGGAAGAAAGTAAGGATAGCCTTTCTGTCTGCAGACAAAGTGGATTTCAAGCCAAGAATGATAAGAGACACAGAAGAGACCACTATACCCTTATAAATGGAACATTCCAAGAGGAAAGGACAACAATCATAAATATGTATGCACCTAATGCCAGCACACCCAACTATAAAACAAATATTAATAAATGTGAAAAATCAAATAAGCATTAATACTTTTGTAACACGGAACCTCCATTCCTGCATAGATAAATCAACTAGACAAAAAGATCAACAATGAAATATTAGAACTGAACCAAACTTTTGAACAAACGAACTCAGTAGATGTGTTCAGAATATTCAACCCCACAACATTAAAATATGCTTCCCTCTCAGCTTCACACAGGATATTCTCCAACATAGGCCACATACGAGCTCACAGAACAAGCTTAGGTAATTACAAAGGAATTGAAACTATCCCATCCATATTATAAGACAATAGTCCAGTGAAATTGGAAATCAGTGGCAAAAGAAACCACAAGAATTTCATAAACAAATAGAAATCAAATAACACCTTCCTGAATAAGCAATGATTCACAAATGAAATTAAAAAAGAAATTAGATAGCTCATACAATTAAACAGCAGTGCTAACACATACCAGAACTTAAGGGACACAGTGAAAGCAGTCCTTTAGGAGGGAAATTTACGGTGGTGAATGCCCTTATCAAGAAAACAGAGTAAGATCAAGCAGACAACTTAATATTTGTTCTCAAGCTTCTCGAAAAAGAAGAACAAGTCAAGTCCAAAGCTCATAAGAGGGAGGAACTTATAAAGACCAGAGAAGAAATTAATGTAACAGAGGCTAAGAAAACATTACAAAGAATCAATAAATCAAAGAGCCTGTTGTCTGAATGATTAAATAAAGCTGACAAACTCTTAGCCAAAACTCATTTCCTTTTTTTATCAGAAAAGGAAAGAAGATACTCAAACACATGCAATGATGTACTGTAATTGTATTTTTTCTATTTGTATGAATGTACAATTATGTTTTTGCATCAAATTACAATTATGTATTGTATTTGTATGAGTTAATAGGGTGAAACCCTAAGTACTCTGCAGAATTCCAGAAGCTCATCCATATCTACTTAAAGAACTTGCATTCTATTAAGATGGAAAGTGCAGGCCTGGCAAGATAGCTCAGCAGACTAAGGCACCTACTTAGGCAAGCTTGAGCAAGTGCAGGGGCCACAGGGCAATCCGGGCACCACATGCTGTGGCAGTCCCTCCCCAGGCTGAGCCTGCTAGAGCCCGGCATGGTGGCACACACCTGTAATCCCAGCACTGGGGAGGCTGAAAGCAGAAGGATCACCATGAGCCTGAGCTGTGTAATGAGGTCCTGCAACAGCCAAATACATTTTTTTTTAAAATACGGAAAATGCAAAAAACAAAACAAAAAAAATGTACAGATTCCTAGATACATATGAATGTCCAAAGTTGAATCAAGAACATATAAAAAATTTAAGTCAATCAATATTAGTCAATGAAATTGAAGATGTAATTAATAACCTACCAACAAAGAAATGCACGGGCTCTAACAGATTCACTGTTTACACAACATTTAAAGAAGACCTAATACTGCTACTTCTCAAACAATGTAATGAAATTTAATAAAAAAGCTATACTAGCAAATTCATGGATGGAAGCAGTATTAACCTGATAAGTAGAACCAGAGGAAGATCCAACTAGGAAAGATAACTACAGGCCGATCTTCCTAATGAACATAGATGAGAATTCCTCAATAAGATGCAAAGAAGATGCATAAGTCATCAAGAAGATTATACACCACTACCAAGTAGGCTTCATTCCCGGGAAGTGGCAAATAAATATACAAAACATTTTCAGCAAGACTAGCGCTTTGAGAAAGGAAAATTAAAACAATGCTGAGATTCCATCTCATCCCAGAAAAAATAGCTATCATCAAGAAATCAATGAATATCAAATGCTTCCCTGGCAAGCATAAGGACCTGAGTTCAATTCCTGGTTCTGAAAACAGACAATAAAAGGCAAACCAAAAAAGAATGCTGGATGGGCTGTGGGGAAGAAGAAGCCCCGCGTCACCGTTGGACGGAGTGCAGACGGTACAAGCACTGTGGAAGTCAGTGTGGAGGTGTCTTGAAAGAACTAGGGCAGGGGATTCTGCTTGGCCCAGGTATTCTTCTTCTTGGTATCTTCCCCAAAGAATTAAAAGCATCGAACCCGAGCAATACATGTGCTCCCGTGTTTACAGCAGCACAATTTATATAGCTATATCCTAAAACAGCCCAAATGCCCATCAACCAATTAATGGATGAAGAATATGTGGTACTTGTACATAACAGAGTACTCTTGGCCACGAAAAGGATAAGCCTGCGCTCTTTGTAGCTAAATGCTTGTACAGCCTTAAGTGCGACATGCTGGACTCACACACGTGAATGCTGCATTTGAGTCTGATGTGTAACAGACTGTGAAATAGGAAAAATATTTGAATGGGAAAGGCAATAAGGGACAGAAGGAGAAAGAAGCAATGGAAAAGCAGGACAAAATGGAACAAAGCTTTTTTTTTTTTTGTTTTAAATAAGGAGGTTTGAAGGGTAGAGGAAGGGAAAACTAGCATCAAGTTCCGTCATGCACAGGTACAAGTTCTTCATGTTGAATTTGATCATTATGTATTTCTCACTTGTACCAATAAGCTTCATTAATAAAAAATTTACCACTCCATAAAATTTTAGGACACGCACAAAATGTGGTCGAATCTTGGCTGGAACACAGTGCACATGGCCTCCAGTCTGATCTCAGTGGAGCTCTGGTCCCCATGCAACATTGCTCAAGCTCGGCCTTTGCTGTCTGCATCGCCATTAGCATTCTGGGGTTCTAAGCCCATCCCTTAACAATCCTCAATCTCTGCTCAAGTATCCCAGGGATTCTCTAGTCCATATCCTGAAGCCTTCCCAGAACCTGTCCTGCAAACCAAAGGCCTTTGAACCAAATGGCCAGTTACAGCCACAGCAGTGACCTCTCTTCCTGGCACCCATTTTTCTGTCTTACTCAGCTCCTCCACCATTGTAAGAAAATACTGATGTGTAGGTCTTAAAGAGAAAATGGCTCATTTCTGCTTTTGGCTTTGGGGGTGCTGTCCCATGGGTGGCTCTGAGACAGAAACTTGGAGCAGAGCTGCTCAGCTGGAAGCATGTGGGAAATGCCAAGCAGAAAAGCGCCAGGAAGAAAGTCCAGGCCTGCAGGCCGTGCCTGAGGCTATGCCTCCCAGACCTGCTCAGGAACACCCGAGTGAGTGTGTGGAAGCTCTCCAGCCATTTCTCAAACCAAGTGAAGTAGCAATCAGGATCATGCACTGCAGCAAAGTATAAGCGAATGATGATGAACACGTTTCTGCACCATAAGAGGGCGGGGCAGAGGGGCACCTGCTCAAGGACAGGAAGCAGACGGCAGCTCGAGCAGAAAAGTGCACTGGCCAATCCGGGGACTCAGAGAAGACAGGAGGAGCATCAGAGAAACGATGGAGACACTAGACAAGTAGGCAGAGCACGCAGCAGTCTGCACCATGGAGAACCACGTGTGAATCTGAGATGACAAGTGCAGGGTCAGAGACCAGGGGACAGACAGAGGGCCGCAGGGAACTGTAGTTCCTCAGAGAAGAGAATTGGTGCAAAGGGAAATGGGCAACCCACTTTTGAAGTGGAAGAATTTAATTCTGCATGAAGTCAGTATCTCAAGGAAAACTGGGCCAAGAAAGATAACGAAGAGCCAAAAACAGATACATGTGCTGAACATCGAAGATTAAAAACCCAAAACTTTGAGAGATGATAGCAGTAGTAATCGCTTGTAGCAGAAGAAAACAGCAGGCCGTCCTCTGAGTACTCCACAGTGATATCAGTGCTGAGAGTGGAACGTGATCTCTCTGAGGAGAGGCGGAGGGAGAACACAGGAGCAGGAGGACAGCCTCGGACTGTCATCTGCCCCAACTGACATGCAAATGGAGTGGAAATGCTCAGGGGTAGCAAACAGGCGATTCCTGGAGAATGGGGCCTCACAGGTCTACGAGTGTACGTGAGGATTCAGCTCGCAGCAGAGCTTCAGCCTGATGGTGAGAAGGGGGCCAACAGTGCACGCATGTTATGGGTGAGCACTCAACCCGCCACTGTAGGCTACCTAGCAATCTCCAACGGGAGCAGAGTCAGGATGCTGGGACAGAGCGTGTCAGTGCTGCCAAGTAGGAAACCAGGGAAGTGGAAAGGGAGCAGAAGCCACAGGGAGTCACTTCTTGTGTTCAGGAGCTATGGTGAGTGAGGCTGCCTTGCTGACAAATCAAGAGGCATCACGCAGGTTCTGATGCACAAATTTAAATACTAGGAAAAATAATAAACTCTGTCAAACTCAGATGTAGGAGGAGACAGAAAGGAAGAAAGGGAGCTGTGTCCCCCCAAAATTGGTAGAAGCTACATAAGTAAGTGAATCAATAGCAGCAGGCTAAGGCTACAGCTTCAGAGGTTGATTCTACAGTGTGCTAAGAGTAGCAGGCCATGACAAAGCTACTGCACTCCTAGGAAGGACCCAGGTAGGGACTCTGTGTCTCGGTGTACTGTGGGGGAAATGATGGCCAGGATGAGGAAAAGATAGACAAGAGGCAGGGCGGAGGCAGCTGCAGGCCGTTTACCTGACTGGCGAAGGATCCAAGAACATGAAGAACAGTAGTAGGGGGCTTATTTATGCTCTGTAAAGTTAGTATCACATGACACAAGGTTGCCGAACAACTGAGAGCAGAAACTGTCCAGACCAGATGCTTTCCTCAAGACGGAAGTGGCTTGGCAGTTTTAGGCACTAGGCTTTGTCCTGCCCTGCCACATACGATCACTTTCTAGCTTTGGCCGCTCCCAACAGGCTAGCATTGTTTAAGAGAAAGCTGTAGCCTAGGGTGTGGCTCATACAGGGCATGTGCTTAGCATGCTCACCTCACAGCACCAGAAACAGAAAACGAAGACGGAGAAGTAAGGAAAAAAGAAACAGCTTTTAGACCAAATAACATAGCCAGTCGGTGTTACGGTGCTCACAAGCACCACAACTAAGATAAGTGAGTCCTTAAGCATGAACATAGAAGACTGAGCAGATGGCAGCAACGCTCATGCAGCAGGGGCTGCCGCCTTGCAGCTCCACGAGCTGCACTTAAGCCCCAAGGCCCTCAAATTACAAGGGAATATTTTAATATTGAAATGTGTAATCCAAGCCTGGGTGTGGTGGCACATGCCTGTAATCCCAGCTCTTGGGAGGCTGTAAACAGGTGGATCACTATGAGTCTGATCTAATAGTGAGACCCTGAGCACCCTGTAGACCCTTCTCTAAATACAGAAAAAAGAACTACGTAATTCATAGGCTTTATAAACTCCTGGGTAGCAATAATATGGCATCAATATTTACAAAGTAAAAATGTGTACAGAGTAAAAAAGATAGAAGTACTTTCTTGTAGTATAAAAGCTCTAGAAGACTTAATGAGAGATTGTAGTCAATGCTCCATAATGTAGGACAATGGACATAAAAAAGAATTATCTAGGACACTGACGCTGTGCATACTCACGAGCCCTGGAGGACACACCCCGAGCACTCTGTGCCACAGGGACAGCTCCCTTTCTTCCTTTCTGTCTCCTCCTACATCTGAGTTTGACAGAGTTTATTATTTTTCCTAGTATTTAAATTTATGCATCAGAACCTACATGATGACTCTTGATTTGTCAGCAAGGCAGCTCACTCACCATAGCTCCTGAATACAAGAAGTGACTCCCTGTGGCTTCTGCTCCCTTTCCACTTCCCTGGTTTCCTACTTGGCAGTGCTGACACGCTGTGCCCCATCACCCTGGCCCCGCTCGTCTTGGAGATCGCTAGGCAGTGCCTCTGTGCCACACACCAGACCACGGGGCGATGCAAATAGCAGGCCCAGCACAGTGCCGCTGAAAGCTGCAGTGAACAGAGCAAACCAGGAAGCCTGAATGGAGAAACAACCTGGAAAGAAGAGAATAGAAAAATTTATCTAAACAACTCTTGTGTCAAGAGACTACCCCAAGCAGAGTATAGAGCACCTGGAGAAAGATACTGAAAACATCTCATTTTAGGCCTTTTCAATGAAGTGAAAAGTCATGCTTAATGAATTTTATACTCAGATGTAAATTCATGGCTTGACACACATCAATAAGCAGTGGAAAAGAAAATAAATGAAATAAAAATCCAACTCAAGATCCTAGAATAATAGCATACTCAAAATCATAGAGAAATTGATTTTAGTAGAAGAATGAATTACTTAGATGGAAAAAGTATGTGTGAAAATTTTTTTGAATTAAAAATGTTAAATCAAAAAACATAAAAATGATAAGCAGAAATTGCACAGGAAACAACATATTAAGAAAATCTATATAAATGTACATGAAATGTTCTTCTAAATAAGAAAAATTTATAGGTTTGTGAGATAGCTTACCAGACTAAGAACCTGCGTAGGCAAGCACAGGGCCTGGGGTTCGATCCCAGGCACCACACGCCATGCTGGCCCTACCCAGAGTGCACTGATCAGGCTACAGAAACCAGGTTTGGTGGTGCATGCCTGTAGTCCCAGTGCGGGGGAGGCTGAAAACAGGATCACTATGAGTCAAGGCTGCGTAGAGAGACCCTGGACCAAATGCATTACAAAAAAGTGTGTACAAGTGTGACTTATGACACTGCCTAAGACAAAAAAAATTTCTAAAATATCCTCTTTATCATACTTTTAGATACTCCTAGGGTGGTCCAGCCAGAAAATATTAGATCCAGATGTTTTCACGGGAAATTGACCTGTATGTAGTGATAAAAACAGAGAAAAAAACTATGGTAAATGTATAAATTAAGAAAAAATCATTGCACCAAAACACGCATTTCCATTACCCAGCACACACCGTCCACCCTCGAGTGTGTGGGGACGCGTACTCCACCACTCTCGCCACTGCCTGAGCAGCTCTCGTGTACTCTTTCCTGAGTGTCTCTGGTTGTACTGCTTGATGTCCTGAACTGGTTCAGAACATTCCCCTCGCATGGTCACTTCATCCTTGGGCAGAACCAGGAGTTACGCTGTGCTCCATGCAGTAAGGTGGGGAGCTTACTGGAGATCCCTGTCCCCAGCCACCACCAGCATCTCCAGGAGCTTGGGCCACCTCACGTGCTTCTTGCCCGCCTTTCCATCGAATGGCACTCTGCAGCATTCATCACAGTTTTCATCATGCTTCATGAAGAGACTTGGAGAACTGCTTCAGAAGGTTGGCAAGAGGGTCCAAGGAGATGGCTCAGTGGAATAAGCGCTTCCCTGGCAAGCACAAGGGCCTAAGTTCAATCCCCAGTCCTGCCAAAAAAAAAAAGAAGGTGGCAAGAAAGAAGGGTGAGGTCTGTCTGTGGCGAGCTGTTACTCTTTTTCCAGGTGAGAGTAAGGACTCTTGTTCCTCTGCACCACTGAACATGATAAACTGAGGGTATCTGAAGTGGTCAGCAGTATCCCGCCAGGAAGAGAGTCCTCATGCTGGTGTGGGTGAGGAAGGGGCAGCTCCCGATTGGAGACCTCAGCTCAGTGTGTTCAACTTGTGTTTAATCAGACTCCTGGTGGGTGTGGACACTGTTCAGGGCCGGAGAGCACAGCCAGGCGTAGGGTAGATAGACACTCACCAAGGTTGCTCCCGCTGGGTGTGGCCTCACCGGAGCTTCCTCCCGTGGACATGCCATTGCAGGCAGAAGCTCCCTGTCCCTGGCCTCCACCAGCAGTCTCTGGAGCTTGGGTGCCAACGCAGGCTCAGTTCCTTGGTGGTTCAGTGGCCAGCTTTGCACACTGGGTGTCGCTTGTCCCAGTGCCTTTCTGCAGTGGCTGGCACTCTGGTTCTGCGTGTCCTGAAAACCAGCCCCGGCAGAGCTGCAGATTCCCATGGCTGTGTCCAAGAACAAACAATTCCATGCCATAAAGTTAGTTTCAACTCAAAGTACAACAAGAGAAAGCAAAAGGGAAACAAGCTCTCTGCCTATCAGTAACCCCAGGGCTGCGGAGATACCCGAAGAGAGGCAGTGAGCGGCAAACACTGCAGGCAGTCTGGGATGGGCCAGCCGCTGGGCCGCTCCATGGCTGTTATCCAGAAAGGCACCTGGAATCCACAGCTTTCCTAGCATGCTCCAGTTGTGCAATTTGAGTTACCTATACACATCAGCAGAGACAATAAAATGTGTCTTACTCAATAATGATTTCTCTCTCAACATAGTGAACACTCCAATCATTCTAAAGGCTGAGGCATGAGGATCTCAAGTTTGAGTCCAGCCTGGACAACTCAGTGAATCCCTGCCTCAAAATTAAAGGAGGAATAAAAAAACAGGGAGTGTAGGTCAGTGGGAAGGTGCTGGGTTCAAACCCCAGGACTGAAAATATTATTTTCATGCAGCCCCTTGATGTTCTCTTTTTCTCCCCGTAATTAGGACGGGGTCTAGGGGGCCTACAGGGTCTCACTACCTAGACCGACTTGTAGTGATCCTCCTGCTTTCAGCCTCCCCAGTGCTGAGATTACAGGCCAGTGCCATCATGCCCAGTCTCCATTGCGTCTTGGCTGGGGATCGAACCGCAGCTGCTGCGCTCTGCCTAAGCAGGCATTTTATTTAGTTTGCTGAGCTATCAGGCTGCCCTCCTTTTTTCTTTCTTTTGTATTTTAGTACAAAGTCTACAGTCTCACTGTGTAGATGGAACTCATAGTGACTCTCCTGTTTTCAGCCTCCCAAGTGCTGAGATTATAGGCATGCACCATCACGCCCATTCTCAATTGCTGTCTCAGTGAGCCCTGCGGGTGGGGCTGGCACGGCATGCCAGGGATCGAACCCCAGCCACTGCTCTCTGCCTACGGAGGCATTTTAGTCCACTGAGCTATCTGGTGGGCTCTTTGCCATTCTATTTGTTTAAGAAGTTTTGTCTCCTTAGGTATGTGGGTCTGTTGTAAAGGAAGTGTCCGCTGTATAAAAACGTGCAGAAGGAGATGTTTCTGAAACATGATGTTGCCGCTGTCTCTGCCTGTTGGGCTGGAGAGTCATGTCACCTGTGTCTTGCACCTTGAGCACCTGGAAGAGCTGCTTGGATTCTCAGAGTGAATCTGCAGACTACAGTCATCACAACAGGGGTCTTCTGCCAGCCTCAAACTTGGAATCCAGCAGCCCTTGCCCCACTCTTGCAAGAGCGCTTTCACTTCCCAGGGGCAGGAGGTGCTAGCCTAGAAGTGACTGGCCACTCCCACCACAGAAGAATGCACTGCCAGCCCCTTCTCCTCCAGCCAGCCGTGGGCCACAGGGCATCCTGTGTGAACTGTGAACGGTGCTGGAGCCGCATATCTCTGCTCAGTATCCCTGAGGGAAGAAGCGCAAGGCCTCCCAGAGCCTGTGGGTTGCATTTCCAAGGGCTGTGCTTTCCCTTTCCTGTTCATGTCCCATCGTCTAGTTCAGTGACAAGATTTAATTGGCTTAACCAAATGAAATTACCACTGTTCCTGAAGTGGTCTAGAATATTTTATTGGGTGCAAAGTAGCAGCCCACTCTTAAAATCACATGAGCTGGGGAGTTAGCTCAGGGGCATAAGAGTGAGCCTGCCTGGCAAGTGCAAGGTTCTGAGTTCAATCCCTGGTACCAAAACACCAAAAACAAAAACAAACCAAAAAAAAAAATCTCAGGCATCATCACCCAAATTCCTAAAGCTTAAGAAAGGACACGGAGGACTGGGGAGACAGTTCAGTGGTCTACATCCCTGCCCCAGTGAAAGCAAGGACCCAGGTCTGATCCCCAGTCCACACTGCTGTGCTGGTCCTGGAAACCTGGATGTGCAGCTGGTCACTGAGACCAGGGATGATGGTGCACGCCTGTAATCCCAACACAGGGGAGACTGAGACAGGAGGATCACTAGGAGTCCAAAGCTGCATAATGAGACCCTGTATCAAACAAATAAATAAAAGATTTTAAACATATATCTATATATAGATACAGATATAGACAGACATAGACATAGAGATATAGACATAGACATAGATACAGACAGATACAGACATGTAAAGGACATGCAGCATATTCTGCGTTCAGCAAGGGTACTTTGAGGCGAGTGGAGGGTGAATGGGGGTTGGGCAGCATCTCGGGTGGACAAGAAGTACTCATATTGCTAATCATATGTTCCTGGGTTATTCATTGTAAGACTCATTACTATTATTCATTGTTGGGTATCTGCAAATTCCATTTTAAGAAACTAAATTGAATTTGTTTAATCATATGAGAGTAGTTCCTCTGCTGGTGACACCAAAATGTCACCAAGCAAAGGGTGGCACAGCAGTGGCTCCTGATGCAGGAGGCTTGGCCCTTCCTGCAGCTGGAATCCTCCGGCTGCCCACAGTGCCTGTGGAACATCGTTCTACCAAGCTAATGAGCCCATTCTGGCACTGCTTGCAGTAGAAATTAGACCCTGGGAGCCAAAGGTATTTATGTACCATTTACCAGTGTCAAGAATAGAGGGAGAAAAGGTTAGTCAAATGGATTCATGCTTATTTGTGTTTCAGGGCTGTTACATTTTAATGCTGTCTTGTGTAAATGCCCAACACAAGAATGGCTTTATGAACCGCAGCGCAGAATAGTAACAAGAGTATTTTAATGAAAATAATAGGACAAGCTGAAAACTGTACATGTTTGGCCGCAGTCTACACAGACCTTGTCGTGTAAGGAGCAATCCATTGTGTTTAGAATGATCATGAACATTTGTCTTGGACATAATCGCTTTAAAACAGGATCTATAAAGTTTTAAACTTATCTCTTTCATTTTCCTCACAACACAAAAGAGTCTCAGAGAAACCTCATGAAAACCATCTTTATGAGGCATCCTTCCGAAACTGACCTCAGAAGGCAGTAAACGTGGTTATTTAAGTTGAAAACCATGTTTTATTGACTTGGTGCTAGAGACTACTGACTAGCAATTGCTAATAAATTTATCACTAAGACCTGACATTTGTATTTCTTATCTTGTAGCATTACAGGGGCATTACAGATGTTTTGAATTGAAGAAGTAGGTAGATTTTTTTTTATTTCATCTGAGACTTTTGATTTTTTTTTTTTTTAATAAATCATTTATTTGGTACAGGGTCTTGACACCCCAGTGCTGGGCTATAGGGGTGCACCACCACTCCGGGTTCCAGTGGTCTGTACAGCTCAGGACTGGCAGGCGGACTCCGCGTCCAGTACCAGGGATTGAACCCTGGTCCTTGCACTCGCCAGGCTGGTACTTGGACCGCTGAGCTATCTCTCCAGCCCATCAACCTGAGACTTTTGAAAGACACAGTGCGGCTCACTAGTGGTGCCGCTTGGGACCTGAGCAGAGGGCTGTGCCTGGGCTGAGCAGACTTTCTGAAGTCTGGGCTGGGAAGGTCAGCTCCTTGCTGAGCCGCTTTGTGGGGTAGGCGCAGACACCTCTGGCCGTGTCAGGTGTCAGGGGTCTGGTGTGCGCCTTGGGGCAAGGGTCGGCGGGTCAGCGGGCAGGGCTGTGAGTTTGCAAAGCCTGGGTGTCACTGCTCTGTTGCTTCCGGTGCGACGTTGGCAGTGTATCTTCAGTCACATGAAAGTTATAGAACACTCGTGATCCTGTTCTAGTCTCCATAAAACACACAGTCAGGCTTGTATTAGGGCAAGTCTTTAGGATTGATGTCAACACATCCATCATGTTATATTCAAATATTTAATAAATTTTAATATTTAAAAAGAATGATCAGTTTTTGAAAGCACTGACAAATTATTTTCCTATGTATCTGCTAGTTAATATTTCCCGAGTAGGCCTAGGCACCTAAGTGCTCTATTTCCTTACTTCAATGTATGATTCCAAGAGAAGCTGGAAGGGTTTAAACCGTGAGTGCTTACGCCTATGGGCAGCAGTGTGCTGCGGGGGTGGGTGAGCGTGACAAGAGGCCTTTGCAGGAGTGAATGGAGACCACGCTGGGCAGCAACGCAAGAAGTGTTCAGAAATCACGTTATGGGAAAACATTCACCGATTTGGCAGCAGATTGAATGCAAGAGGAGTAGGAATGCCAGGCTCTATTAAAGAAAGGCCCACCCAGCACTCGCGCCCCACACCATGGGGCAAAGGGATGCCTCTTCACTCACCCAGCTCATCTCCAGCGCTGTGCAGGACTCGCTGCCAGTGTCCTGCTTCACACAATGCCCCTTCCTTTGCTTGTGAAATGGGGAGCCCACCCCCTGCCCCCAGAGGCATCTGGGAGTCGTGGGTGGGATGGGAACCCTTAGACCTGGCCCGGGGGACCTGTTATGGCTCTGTGAGCAGACCCGAGCATGTCTGCAGGGCGCAACTTCTCATTCGACTTTCCTGTGCATCGGGGATACCTAAAGAGTAAGATTTACTGCCTTAAGGAAACTGGATAAATTTGAAATCAGGCAGTTTCATGAATCTCTATACAAATATTTGTGTGACTGCAGAAGACTTTGTGCCTTTATCCCTAACTGTCCCTTGTTTCTACATATATTATAAAGTTAAGTTACTGTTAAAATTTTCCAGTTGTTCATTTTGGTGTTAAAATGTTATCTTGGAGGGGCCAGGGAGATAGTTCGGTAGAATAAGCAATTGCCTGGCAAATGCAAGGGCCTGAGTTCAATCCCCAGTTCTCAAAAAAGAAAAGCATGTTATCTTAGAAAATATTAAAAGCAGTTATAGTTACTTGTAAGTTTACAAATTCTTTCACATTTGCAAAATTTGAGAAAGAAAGCATTAAAAGCAATTACCCACAACCTATATAAATAATTCATGAAGCTCATCTATAGGCTTTCTGAATATGTCACAAGGCAGTGAAACAAAACTTATGTTCTGGTAATCCAGCTTGCATGACCAGGAGTTTGAGTCCATAATTTGAGAGGAGAAACAGGTGCTCAGCCTCTGAACCTGAAGGCTGCAAACCACCACTAGCTTCACAGTTGCACACCCTTGGCACCGGGATGGCCTGGCCTACAAGGAGCGAGAGGTGGGAGGGGCTGTTTAATTTCTCTCTCTCTCTCTCTCTCTCTCTCTCTCTCTCTCTCTCTCTCTCTCTCTCTCTCTCTCTTGGCTTTAAAGCAGAGTATCCCAGAATCAGAACAAGGACTGACCTTTGTTGTCTGCTTATACACTCCTTAAAACATTAGCTGGATCTCTTTAACACAGCATGCCCTTTGGTGGTGTGACACCTCCTCAGAGCACAAGGTCACCAAGAAACAGAGCCCCAACTTCAGAGGACCCCCATCTACTGGAAGAGACATGCCAGTGCCCGAAGGCCACATTATGTGCTTTGGATCTACACAGGGTGTGTGTAGAAAGCAAAGCCAAGCAGCAGTGGGTGAGCTGTGGTAGCTGGAGAGGAGAGCAGGGTGCTTCCCAGGCGGGTTGGTCCTCCAGGTTGCTACCCAGGGGAGAGGACAGAGTGGAAGCGAGACACAGGACAGAGAGAACCACAGGTCTCAGAAAAGCTTCAGGTCCACTGTGGGGTGACCCAGGGGTGCTGGCCTGGCCAACTCACAGGATCACCATGGAGAGGCAGGGGCTGGGTGACCTGCATCACCTGGGATAAACTTAAGAGCAGAGCAAATGGGAGAACCAAGCTATGCTGTAGAACTCTCCATGACAGAGGCCACAGGGCCCTGGGACATCGAGTGCTGGTGTGTACCTGCACATGGGCGTGTGTGTGCGCAGCACACTGTGACACGGATGGCAGCAATGCGTGCTGGTCCCTGGAGTCTGCTGTGAAAGGTAAAAGAAGCCAGTGATGGGGAACAAGGCTTCACCTAGAATGTCTGCTTTGAAGAGAAATTTGAAGCAAAAAGTAAAGCCAAGGGCTGGCTACACCAGAGTCTAACTTCTTACAGTTTTCTGTATATTCAGAAATTATAAAGCTTAGAATGCCTAACAAGACAGAATAAAAGTGTAGGAGCCTCATGCTGGAATGTAATTAGGTGCCGAGGACGTCATGCTCTGGAAAGGAGCGTGCTTCAGGGTCATGGGCCTCACCCTGCCACGCAGATGGATGGTGCGGGCAGAGGAAAGCCGGCTGCAGGTACCACGCTGGGGGCACACTGTGGCCGAGATGTGGCTTTCAGCCTTCATGTCGTCAGGATGCAGCCTTGTGGTCTGACCTCTCACGTGGCCCACAGTGTCGTTTGCCAAGTGTTTGCTCCTTGTCATTTGTCAAACAGCATCACTAAGGCAGAGCAGACACAATAAGCAGCACGCTCTGGAAGCATACAGCTTGGTGACCCTGGGCCTGCAGTGGCCACCACAGCCACAGCTGCCCACACCTGCCGGCCTCCAGGCCCCTTCCCTCTGCAAGACCCTCATCCCGTCCGTCTTCCCTGAATATCCAATCACTCTAGACCTGCTGTATGAGCGGGATCACAGTAGGGACTCTTTTTAGCCTTGTTCTTCACCCACAACGAGTAACCTGAGACGAATCTGTGTCACTGCATGGACTCGTGCCCCAGCCAGCTTCCTGGTGAGCAGCGTTCTGCTGCGCACGCGCACCACACCCTTCTGCTCATGCAGCTGCAGGCGGACATTTGGGCTGCTTTGAGCTAAGCCTGCATGCACATGCCTTTGTATGGACATATTCTTTCTGTTCTGTTGGGTAAGTGCAGCTATTTTTAAATATCCAAAGTGAAGACTCTTCTATTGCCCCTGAGGTTATTCTGTAATGAGTTCCCATGATGGAAATGGTTTCTGTTAAATTAGGCCTAAGTTTCCACATCTTCAAACCGACTTATTTAATTGAGTTAGCCGTGTTACCATCCCTGCTTATGTTTGGCTGTCTTTTCCTTTTACTCACTCCTTTGCTAAGTGAGCCCCACACTCAGGGCTCTTGATGTTCTTGGCAGACTTGGTCCTTCCGCTCCCCTGCTTGGTCGATTCTCTGCCCCAGCTCATTCTAGTTCTACGTGGTGGTGATGGGTGAGGTCCATGCACACCAGCCAGCCTCAGCAGAGCAGCTCCCCAACTTCCTCAGGGGCATCTGGAGTTTCACCCCACAAGGTTCTGCCCGGCTGAGTAAGGGCTGGTGGTAAGTGCAGAGGCCCAGGGTGGAGAAGGCCAATGGGGAGTGATTGAAGAAAGCTTTGACATTGACGGGGCAGGGACTGGTCCTGCCTGGCTCAGCATCTGCAGACTGTGAGTCCCTGGCCAGGCAGATTCCCTTCTGAGCTTGGTGTTTTCGTTTGGAATGGAAACAGGACAGTATTTATTTATTTACCCCAGTCCTGAGGCTTACACAAGATGACGGGAGCAGGCAGTTGGTGTTTCTTCCAAGATCCCACAAGCCCTTCCCACTCTCAAGTCTATGAAGCCTCACAAGCTCTCCTGTGCCCTGGGGTCCACCACCTGCCACACCTGCAGTGCAGTGGGAGACTCACATCTCAGGCCTGGGGCACTGAGCTGGCGTCGAGAGTGCTGACACAGTCTCTTTCATGACTTTTTTCCAGCTTCCACGGCCGTCATTGCCTCCCTCCACATATCCCAGTCATTGATTTACTCACTCTGTAAGATGAAGCTTCAACATAGATGGGAGAAAATGCCCTTGACATGCAGCCACTTATTTGGATAAATATTAATGTATTTTCAAAGTTAGAATTGTCAGAGTTTTAAGGAGCACCAAATGTGGGCCACAGTGGAGCTAAGTGCAGGAGGCCGAGGGCCGCAGCTCATGCTGCACTTGGTGAAACTCACCCTGGAGAGCCCCATGCCAGGCTCGCTTGTCCTTGAGCTGAGGACCCACTCAACCTGCATGCCCAGCGAGCACAGATGGACAGCAGCCCCCTGAACACTAACATACACGTAGGCGCACACCTCCAGGGGCACAGAGGGAAGCCATACAGAGAGCACCTGATGGCCAGCAGGAGGGAGCATGGATCATGGAGACCTGAGGCCCGAGCCTGAGACTATTTCTCCTCTTCAGGAAGGAGGCAAGTCCCGGTGTGTCCCTGCTGTCTCCCAAGACCATTCAGCAGTACAGAATGAGGAGCTCCTGCCCTCCCCACTGACTAGCCATGTGGCTCTGTTCAGCGGGTCCGGGAATGTGGCTTCTCCCTGCCTTATCCCCATCCTGGGACAGAGGACTCAACACCACAAAGTGCACAGTGACATGAGAGTGAGCTTGCATCTGCACAGAGGATGTGGCAGAGGAAGGGGAGTGTGCGCTTGGTGGCCAGCCAGGAGAAGGAGCTAATCTTAACCAAACACTCTACCCTCAAGGCCTTCGGGGGGGGGCTGCTTCCTGGAGCGGGTGTCTCCTTCCCCTCTACATGTCAGGCCCTGCCTGAGCCACAGAACTCTTTGAAAAGGGGTTGAGACGATACCAATGTTCCGAGCTTGCCAGCTCCAGTGTTTGAAGCTTCTGTGCAGTTCCTGAGTGAGGGGCGGGCACCATGGGCTGCACAACCCTGGGCTCCGGAGAGACCACTCTCCTTGGGAGGGCGGTGTTGAGGCACTGACTCCTGGGTTGTCACAGCCACAGCCTTGCACACATATCCTCCAAGAGGGCTATACCCTAAAGTGCTCCCCAGGACCCGAGAACAGCAGGGTGTGGATCAGGTCTACCCAGAAGGGCCCCACGACTGTGCTAGCAGCTGCGGTGCAAGGACAGACGGGTGGGCAATTCTGCCCCTTGAAGGTCACATGTGGAAGGTGTTACTACATGTTAATTTTCTCCAGCTGAACTGTACGACAGTGTGGAGAAGGTAAATTCCAATCCCTGGATTACAAAAACGCCTATGACATGTTATGCAGGCAGAGAGAAAACTACATCTTTTTTTTAAATGACTTTATTGAGAAACAAATAGTAATGGGACAGTTTCAAAACTGACTAGTAGGACAGTTTCAATATTAAATACATTGCATATTGTTGTCTTAGTGGTTACTCATTGTACAAGATGCAGACATGATATCCTGTCCACAAACACTATTAGAACAAATCTTTTTATTCAGTGAATTAAGAGAACATAGCTGTATATCTATCCTAACTATTTTGAATTTGGAGCACCTCAGTAAACAGCACTTTATTAGAGTTTTCTTTTTCTTTTAATTGTTCCCATACAGCAGTTGAGCTGACTGAGAGATGTCATCTTTTTAATAATCTGAGTCTTACTCAATAGAGAGATGTGATTTTCGTGGTGGGCTAACAGCTTTTGAAGACTAAACAGTGCCAACTTCTTTCCTACTTCCTCCCCCTGACATTCAGGCACAGCGAGCCACAGGGGCTCCCTCCAGCCGTGCCCAAGGCGGCCCCTCGGCATCTGCAGCGCCCCACACCCCGTCTTGCTCACACTCACCCCGACGGAGAAGCTCTGCTCTGTGTCTGCTCATGTCAAACTATGTTGTTTCTAAGGCAGAGAAATTACAACTTGATCTCTGGCACTGGTCCATTCATCAATTAGAAAAGCTTCACCCAAGATGCTCCAGTGGGTTCTAATTGCTCATTTATAAACATGTCAGATGGCAGGCCTTAATGATTTTCTAGAAGCAGAAAAAAATTTAATCTTTTTCATGATACAAAAGCAAACAAGTCTCAGGTTTTTCCCCAGTAAGAGAAATATGATCTATTTTAATGTTTTCTGCACCCACTAATTGTTTTAACTGTAAGAAAACACTGATTTGGAGAATTCAGAGTCACTGATGTCACAGGCATTTCCCAAGGCCAATTTAGCTTGGGAGTGCATTGTGACTCTGAGCCTCAGGAACCTCTTCGGTGTGGTGGCCCTTCTTCCTGAAGGTCTCGTTTTTTCTCACTGCCAGATGATCCTAATTAATCTTGGTTCCCAGTTGTGCCAAAGGAACAGCAAGCCACTGTCTCACCAGCTTCTAGGGCCACATGGCCTGCAAGGGAACACCCCCAGCCCTGCATGGCTGGCAGCTTCCTCCTGCTCTTGCCTGAGGAAGAGGACTGTGGCCATGGGGCCTCCTCAGCTTCCATGCCCCGGCCCAGGAGCTACTTCTCTGCTTGGCTTCCTTGAACTGGGGCTATGCTGCGCAGCCCCTCAGTGGAGCTTTCCACAGTCCTGGCAACCATGTTGACATAAGGCTGCTGTCTGTCTTTGAGGGGAACAGTTCCTTCAGTGAAGAGAAATCAATTTCCCCACAAGAGGTGCCATCAGCCACCTAAGGAATAGTCACATCTTCCTAATGTTCTTGAGAAGGTTTGTTGGGCCTTGCTGGCAGCAGACTGTTTGTGTTGTTTCACGCCTACAGGCAATTGTAGTCAGGGCTCAAATATCCCCAGTGTGACTTATGGCTCAGAGAATTCTGGAGAAACAAAGACTTGGTAGTCAGGACACAGTGCACACGTCACCCCCAAGTGCATTTACTGAACTGCAGAGTATCTAGGGGTTGGCTCACCGAGCACATTGGGCCCAAGTCTACTCTGGATTCGGTGGAAACAGTTAAATCCAGATACTGTCGTATTTATGTGATGGCCATGAAAAATTTAGGTGGTTTCATGACATGAAGATGGCTACACAGCGATCCTATTGAATCTGTTTATTGTTCCATCATTCATTTCTTTGAATCCTGTTAGTCTTTTAATTTTGAACGTTACTAGCAGTCTTCTTAATGAAGTTTTAAGAATAAGAGAACTTCGATCCTCTGGGGACAGCCTTTCCTAACAAACGTGCTGGTGCCACGACTACCGGGCATTCATCTGTCCTCGTCATGCACGCAGCCACGTACGGCAGGTGCGTAGCTGCCGACCTCGAGGCGCCTTGCGAAGCGCTGTGGCTCCTAGCTGGTGAGGAGGAAGGGCTGCTCAGGGGGCGGAGCACTCGCCCTTGCTGTCGCTCAGGTGAGGGACAGAAGGCATCAGGCGCTCCTGGCAGCTCCGCGTCTGGGCCCTGCTGCCACTCGACGGCACCTGTGCTCGCAGGCACGTGCTTGTGGGTAAAGGACAAGTACATTTAATTCAATGTGTTTATTAATATGTGCATATTTGAATAGCGATTTCACTTTGGCCCCAAGATACACTCATTTGCCATTGTTCTATTTGCAGATCCGAAGTTAAAGAAAAAACTTGCCTTTTGTTGTTTGTTTGTTTGCTTGTTTACCCTTTGGGTAACTTTAAACACTAGTTGCATGCAAACCAAAAATCTTGATTTCATAATTGAGAAAAACACTAACATTCAACACAAGTTCTAGTCATTGTGTTCTGCTACTAATAATAGGTAAATGGGGCAGAGGACGGAAGAAAGCTGACCCAGTGCGGCTGAAGGTCCTGGCCTCCTCTCCTCTCGGGGCCCCTTCACATTCCTTTCCTTCTCCTATCTAAATATTCTTAATTGCTCATATTTAAAAGAATTAACATATGTCAACAGTGCCACCCCTCAGCGAGCCCCTACTCCTAGCTCAGCCCCGCCTGCCTCAAGGTGGTCTATAAATATCTAGCCTGGATTGCTGAAGCTCAGTCTAGATGCGGCGTGCTAAATCCTGCTAGCAGAGTTGTAAGTAAATCAGACTGAATCTTTTACAAAAGCATAGACATTATTTAAATGTGCTCGTTTATTTGTGTCACATTTTGGGTGGTAGTTTAAGTAACTAGTCATGCGCAGAAACGTGGACACCAGCCATTTCCATTCTTTTGTTCTGCCACTTTGCCTTCCATTACCCCAAATGTCCCAGAGCTTTAGGATTCTCAATACACACACACACACACACACACTGACTCTGCTTCCCTGAGGCTGCTGTGGATATGCCCTGTGTTATTTTATTAGAATTCATTCCTATCTCCAGGGTGCTTTCTATGCGGTGTGAAGATCAAGCATGTTCTGCTGTCTGCACACGCCGTTTTCGATCTGCACATACCATCTTTGTTTTCCTCAGCTAAAACCAGAAATGGAAAAGGCAAAAGTACCGTGAGAACAGTGGTTTTCTTGTGGCATTTCCAGCTCACTGGAAGGACACTGTACTGGAAACCACAGGAGACAGTGCTTCCCAGGGGACTCAAGCCCAGCCTTGCTAAGCCAAGAGGTTTGGTTTACTTAAAGCGACCCTTCAAGGCTCTGGGCTCAGGACCCCGAGCAAGCCCTGCTGTCCAAGCAGTTAGCTACACCTCCTGGAATCCTTCCCAGCTTGTGCAGTTGTTGTCCAAAGGCACAAACATTTTCCTTTCAACAAATGCGTAATGAGTTTTTGTAACTCTGAAAGGCGGGTCTCCAAGTGCAGGTTCCTCTTCCCTGTTCTGTGCAGCGGTTTAGACCACTTCCCGATGGCACAGTGGAAAACGAGTGCCCTGTCCAGCCATCCGGGTCTCAGTCCCTCCTCTTTAATCTAATTATTTGACCTGACATCACTGGCCAACCCAGGGTGTGGCTCGGAGGATAATCGAATCACCAGGGACGTGGGTCTGATCTACAGGGTTTCTGCATCTCCAAGTTTTCTTCCAGTATTTTTAAGAAGCAATTTTTTTTTTTTTTTTTTGCCATAGAGAAGCAATGCAAGGCCAGAAACACACAAAAGGTAAGAAGGAAGTGACGTTTGTTTCAGTGAACATTTCCCAAGCTCCCACTCTGGGGCTCTGCAGGTTCTAAGGACTCTACCACAGGTGAAAGCAAAACAGCTGAGCTCCCAGCACCTATCTGTTGTCCTGGTAACTCCTGAGCACCAGGCAAGGTCATCCCAGAAGAAGGCTGCCAGCAACCTGCCGTGCTCCCTCAGCTTGTTTCACAAAGCTACAGACCTGCTCAAAACCACGCAGCGGCAAATGGTCCCTCCAGAATCCCTGCCACATGCATTGTTAGTGACTATGCTCCTACTCACGCCCGCTGTCACAGCCTTGGCATCCTAGGTAGGCATGGAACAAGTGGGCAAACTAATAGCAACACTAGTGTCTGATGTGGACTGCAGCTGAGGTGTGAGTGAGGCTGTGCAAGGGGGAGGGGCGAAGGGCTTCAAAGAGAGGGCACAGGGGAGACGCGGGAGGAAACGGACATCACTGCTTGGAGCAACTGCACCAGAGCTGGAGAGACAAGCAGATGTCCTCCAAGGGAGAAGCAGCTGTGAAAGCAACAGGGACAGGAAAGGCCAGGGGACACTCCTGACACCACGTGAGGGGGCCTTTTGGAGTCTGCAACCTGCGAGGACAGGACTCCTCTGCAGGAGGCTGCAGAGGACGCATGAGAGCATTGCTCTGGATTCTGAAACTCAGTGCTCCCAAGGGTCCTGCCCTGGAGCTAGGGCAGGGGAGAAGCTTTGTGGCAGCCACAGCTCTACACCCCACCATCTGAGGTTCTCAAGGGGAAGAGGAAGGTTGGGAGCTTCCGGTCTGTTTGACTTTGTGCGAGTTTATCTGCAACTACACAATACAGGTGTGTTCATTTTAATGAGACACAAATTGTTGATTTAAATCATTTGTCACTTAAGAAAGCCCATGCTCCAGGTAGCCTTTCCCACTTGGCTCATGGGCTGGGGGCAGAACCTTCTGTTCCCCTGAAGTTTGAAAGCCCGGCTGCAGGTGGCAGGCAGAGGCAGTGCTGGAGGAATCCTGCTTTCTTCTGCAAGTGGTCACTGTGAGGTGCAGAGGAAAGTGCCTCGGACCAGAGCTGATGAGGGCTGTACTGTGGTGATGACAGTGGCAGTAACAAGGGGAAGGGAGTTTGAAACACGTGCTAAGATGGGTGGGGTGGCCAGTCCTTAGGTGAAGGAAGCAACAACTGGAAAGACCAGGTGGGGCTTCCCATCAGAGCAACTGGGTGCCCTCGGCAGGGGAGAGCTCTGGCGGCAAGAGCAAGGAATCTCCTGCAGCCTTCCTGACCTCACTGCTGGAAGGCGCGGGACAGAGGCCCTGTCCACATCTATGAAAATTAAGGGTGTGCGCTTCACAATGTTTTCACACTCAGCACCATCTCATCATGTTTTCTCCTATTTTACAGCTTTTAAAGGCCTTTCCTCTTGGAATTTGAAAGCAACGCCTTCTTTATTAGATCACTCAAGTTACTAGGAATCCAGATATTCCTCAGTGCTGTCGAGGATGCAGGAAATCTGAATGTCCTGTGCAGTGCTGGCAGGCACATGAAGGGCCCAGCTGCTGAGGAAAACATCACGCAATGGCGGTTCTCTGGAACTTCGAAACAGCAGGAGCCTGTGACCTGCCAGCTCCACTTTGGGGACTGCAGCCATATGGACTGAGAGCGGGAGCTTGAATGGATATACCCAGGTTCATGTTGACAGCAGCTTTATTGCTGTACCCAAAGAAGAAGGGGAGCTCAGTATTCACCAACAGACACGCGGATAGAGAGACAGTGGTAGTGTATGCAACGGAAGACTATTCAGCCTTAAAAGCATTAAGGTTTCACAGAAAGTTTTAAAAGGCTTACTTTAGAAGGTCTGTAAAGCAGCTAGCTGATTTTGTTTGTAAATTATACTTACATGTTGCTGGGATACAACAAAAGTCAGATTTGCCAAACCCTTTACTGAATGATCAATCACATACCAGTTGACTAGTGTCTGGTTTACTCTTCTCTCGTTGCTGGGGCAAAATACCCAACACCCAAAATAGAGGAAAGAAAGGGTTATTTAGCCCTTCATGGAGGTTCAGTCCATACCCAGCTGGCTCCAAGGCAGAGCGGCACAGAGCAGCAGTTCATGGCGATGGAGAGCAGCAAACAGCAAAGGGGAGCTGCAGTGGCTAGCAAGCCTCTCTCCCTTCCTTGCATCTGTAGGCAGAGTATCTGCCCCAGGGCGGGTATAACACTCACCCATAGTCCCAACATTGGCTCATGAATTAATCAAAAATTCTAGAGGCCACCCAAGGCTTTGGGGGGACACCTAGATGCCAACCATGACAACTCCTGAAGCTCTTGCCATTGTCGGTCCACTTCCTGTCTAGCCTAGGGAGTGCTGTGGCCATGTCTTCTGTGGCACAACCTGCAGGGACACGAAGCAGAGAGTGCCGTGGCTTCCAGGGAGGCAGTGCTCAGTCCCACAGAACATGCTCTAATTGAGGATGCCTTGTTAGCAGTGTCTTTTTATTATTATTATTATTATTATTATTATTATTATTATTAATAATAATATTATTGAAGAACAAATAGCAATGAGACAGTTTCAAGACAAATTAACAGGACAGATTCGACAAATCTATACATTGCAAAATGTTTTCATAATGTTTCGGTGTCGTACAAGGTGCATACCTTATACTTACAGGCATTATTATAGCAGACGTCTCTAATCAGTGAATGAAGAGAGTGCAGCTGTCTACCTATCTTATTTCTCTACAGCTGATTTATATCACAGATTCAATAACTAACACCCTCTACCTTGTTATCTCCCCAGCGTCTGTCCATAGTACTGGAAGCCAACATAAGATCTTGTCTTTTTGATATGCAGAATAGGAGTAATAGCCCTTGTTGGCTCCCCGTTGGCATGCACAGCGGCTCTGTGGTGGGGTGGCAGTGTAGCATGTCACCCTGAAGGTCTCTGAGCCCATCACAGAAATGGGGGACAGCACATCCGGATTCCTGGCTGGCCAGGGAGGTGTCTCGGGCCATGTCCGGTCCCTCACCTGCCCCGCTTCCTGCCACCATGAAGTAAGCGTCTGCCCTTCCCCGCCCTTCCCCCCTGGTGTCTCTGCTTGGAGCTGCCGGCGTGCACTGAATCCTGAGCATGACACCTGCCCTCCCCGTGCTGTGAGTGTTGGGCACTGAGTGCCACAGTGGAAAACAGACCCAGACAGGCTCTGGTTCGAGACATTTCTCCCATGTAGAAAAAGAAAATCTTAAAGATCACAAAAGTCTTAAGTCAAAACTTCAGTTTGGGACTTCAGCTACAGCATCTGACTTCTAAATTCAATCCTTTTCTGATTTATCATGTTGCTTTTGGAAGCATATTTCACTACCCGAGTCTCTGGTACTACATAGTTTTGTAAAGCTGTGAACATCATGTTTTTATTAGCAAAGTGTTTATCTTACACATAAAAATAGTCTGTCTGACACTTCTAAGACCATCCACACAGCTAAAATATCTCCACTTTCTAAAGTATGAGCAGGAGATATTAAAGCGACTCCTAAAATAATATACAATACAGCAGGTGTTGATTTATTCCTCTATGAATTTGAGAAGGGTCAGAGAATCTAATGCTCAAAGTGGTGTCAAACATAATTATCACAGCAGCCTCCAGGGAGACATCCTTAGGCTTCCTTCTATCTGGTGGCAGCTTTCGTGGCAGCTTGCTCTGATCACACAAAGGTGGTGTGCGAGGGCACCTTTCCTGGGGCAGTGGAGATGGGCTTCGGCTCCCAGGGGCGTGTGCTCAGGGCCTGACGGCATTCAGCCTCTGCTGACTGGTGTAGGTCGGCTCACTCCGCTCTCCCGCTGCGTGGGGCATGTTAACACTGTAGTACGAATGAAGGCTTTCCAAGCGCTCACGCTTGCCCGAGACTGCTTCCTACTTCCGCTCCTGCTCATAACCCAGCTTGCATTACACAAGGGGAGCTTTCACCTCCACTGCCAGGCACAGCCATTGCTCACTAAAACATTTTTTGTGTTTCTAGCTCTTGAAGTAAACGTAATCATCAAGTGCAAAACGTTCAAACCAAAACTTTAACTCAAAGGCAATATAATCAGAAATCCTATTTGGAAGCTGCAGCGCAGCATCAGGAATATTTTCACTTACTATACAGATTTGTGAAGAACTTTAATAAATTTCAAATCCCAAAGAAACCAGCTGTCAGGGAAACGTTGGCTACATAGGACCTAAGTGCAGCTTAGAGCGTATACGTTAACCTACAGCACTGTTCTGTGTATTTACCTGACAAATACATTCATTGACTCAGCCAAGCCGTGTTACTGCTGAAGTTGTGTTTTGTTTTGCTTCCAAACTTGCATTGTTTCCTTCTGTGGCACCTGAGGGACCCACATGTGCCCTGGGGGTTGGGGGTGCAAGCCACACCTCTGGGTCCAGGAATAGTGCTGTTCAAGCCCAGCCCCTCAGATCTGCTGCGCCTCTGGGCCAGAGCGACCCCCACGGGGCAAAAGGCGCCCATGCCAGGCACCACAGGGAACACACAGCCCTCTATTGGCTCAGGAGAACAAGGCCGGGCCCTTGGAAAGGTCGTGTTCTCCACCCCTGTCATGCTGTGAGGGGGCCAGCAGCAGACAACTGAGCAGAAGCCAGAAAGAAGCAAGGTGCTGGGCACCCTGCTGGGCCCTGGGCCACATGCGTGTGTGTGAGACCTTGAGACCTTGAGACTTCGATGCCAGCACTAGGAAATCTTTCCACAAATTGGCAAAGGCAGTGCAGTGTCATGAATGTCAGGTAGGTGAGAACAGGGCACTAAAGAGAAACTAGGAAGGGCTGGAGGGATCCGGACAGTTCAGGAGGGGGCACATCCGAGAGGACTCCCGCAAGAAGCGCACTTGGATATGCGGGAGGAGGGCAGTGCACAGAGACCTGCGCAGGTGGTCCTGACCCTGACTTGCCTTTGCACGCCCAAGAGCAGCGTGAGGGCGCTTGGCGGCGCCAAGCGAGGGCCTGACGTCTAGGAGGGGGAACGTGCTCCGGAGCCAGGAGGAACTGTGCCGGCGGCACAACCCGGTGCCTGGCGCGGGGCTCGAGCATGCGTGTCTGTAAATAGCGGCCTCATAGCCGCGTGGGGAGCCGATGTGCGAGGTGCAAAACTGAAGATGCTCGGGAGAGGTGGTGGCTGGGTATTGGAGGCAGCGGCTGGCTGGGTGGAGAGCAGCGGAACCTGGAGATGCGGGGGACCCATCAGTCAGGTCCGCTGACCCCACAAGGAGGGTCGCAGAAACCCCAAAGTGGCAAAATCTTCCTCTACCAGTGAGTGAAAGCCTGTTCCTCCTGCTCTCCGCATGATGGCACCTGCTGCGCCCCCGTGCTGTCTCTCCTGCCCTATGGGCATAAGCTCCGCCCTGGTTGCCCTGCTCCAGAAACAAAGCTACCCTGCCAACTTGTGTCCCTCCCGAGCACATATGGAAGAGACACTGAAATCTACTGTTGGAAAAGTCTTAACGAATTGCCTTTAAAGTGACATGAAACTGACAACAAAGCCTGGACAGAACCCAACATAAATTAAGCAATAAGTAGAAAAACTCAGCTTCTGTTTCCTTCAGAAACAAATGGTGACACCACGCGTGGTCTCGTGGATGCTTCCTGCGTGACTGCTGAGTTTGCTTTCAGTGTGCGTTACAGTATAAGGGTCTGAGGAGCTGGAGTCTTGCATCACAAGGTGCAGAGGCTACCCGTGCTGCTGAGACTCACTTTTCCAAGAGCACATGGAGTTCTCTCATAAGGAGAGGGCCACCTCCCTTCTCTTATTTGTTTGTTTGTTTATTTATTTTTGTATTTTAGTGAAGGGTCTGCAAGGTGTTCAGGGTCTCACTACTAGATCAGATTGTAGTGATCTGCCTGTTAAAGCCTCCCAGGAGCTGGGATTACAGGCACGTGCCACCATGCCCAATCTCAATTGCTGTCTCCTTGTGCCCTGGGGGTGGGGTCAGCACAGCAGGCCTAGGGATCAAACTCCTGGCCCCTGAGCCTGCTTGCAGGTGTTTTAATCCACTGAGCTATTTGGCCATGGGCTTGGCTTCTCTGCAGTCAACAGGTTGCCTACTGTAGTGCCTTGGCCCAAGGACTTCATTTATTCTTCAGCCCTGGAAGAGATAGCACAAGTGAGTCTGTGCAGGAGGGTGGCCAGGGTCCTGTCTGTCCCCCAATGCAGTTTTCAGCCCCCCAAACAATCCAATGCCTTTGTGAATCAAACTGTTACCCAACAAAAGTGAACATAAACTGCGGTTCTGCTGCATTTGCGTGGTATTTCAGGGCCTCAGCTTTGGACATTTGAAACAGTAGGATGAGAGGACAAAGCCACTGTCTACCTTGAGGAGGTTAAACATGGATTCCTGGGAGATAGCAGGAATCTAACTTGCAAATACTCACGTTACTTCAGCATGAGTGCCCTACAGCCTTAGCTGGGTCCCAGCAGACACAAATACATAAAAGCTCTGCCTATTTCTTTTATAAAATATACCTATTTTAACACAAACATAAAATTAAATGTCATGATTACAGTGGAAAACATTAATTCTCCAGCATTTGTATACCTTCTCCTCGGGAATACTACCAATAGAGTGTTAAAAATAGAGCACTTAATTGCCAGTCATCACTATTTCACAATGTGTGTGTGTGAGTATAGTTCGAACTTCATTGTGCTCACTCAGGGTCTCACCCTGCTGCTGGGTGGCCCGGAATTCATGTTCCCACCTCCCAGTCCCAAGCAGCCCCAGCCCGCCATCCTGACCTCATTCCCAGTGAGGCCCTGTCCCAGAAAGTGCGCTTTTCTCTCTCTTCACACCAATTTTTATCAATCTGTAGTGCTCATGAGGGAAAAGCAGAGGAGCGTTCTCTTACCCACTTTTAGGCTGTTTATCATGAGCTAATCAGGTCCAGGAAAGTTCCCAGAAGCCACTGGCTGCCCTGGGGTCGGCGCTCAGCTTGGCTTTAGTTTATCTCCTGGGCTCAGTCTTCTTATCTTTAAGGTGGGAGAAATAATCTCTGCATGGCTGTTCACAGGCAGAACTCAGCTCATGTTGTTTCTCTTTGTTACCCTCTTTTCCCTTCTCTGAAAAGGAAAAGTAAAGGTTTGCTTTCCCCCAAGTTGATGCAGATGGGAAATGGAGCTGAACGTAAGCAGCAGTGTGGAAGCATTAGTGGTGCTCCCTCAGGTGCCTGGGCCTTCGCTCTTGTCCAGGGACTGTTATTTTGCTTCTTTCCATGAAATCTGCAGCCTTGGTCATTCAGACTTCGTTTAAAGCATCCTGCCCCAAATAACACTGTATGTTAACCTTGCCCATCTCAATTGATTTTGTACCTGTTTATGCAGAGCAGGTTTATGAGCTCTGAAAATGTCAGGGAATAAGATAACTTTGACAACGTTCTGGATTCATGTAAATTTGACGCTAAATAAATCTGCTTATTTCGTTTAGCCTTGACTGCACCTGTAAAGGCAATGCCTTTGGTGATTAACTATTCATCATTTCAGGGAACTGCAGACTGTTTGGGTAATTAAAAGCAGATGGCTGAAGCCGGGACAAGCAAGCTGCTGATTACTGGAGGGGAACGAGTCTGGAGATACCCAACTTCCAGATAACAACAGCTCAAATGCAGTTTATATTCACTGTGTGCTTTCAGGACAATTCCAAACATGGTGTCTGGCAATATATGGAGAAGTAGGTGTTTGTTCTTTGTCTCCCTTTGCTGTCTGTGACCTGACAGACACGCCTTTCCACACAAGGCATGTGTGCCAACACGTTGCTTGCAGCTCAGCTTTCTTACTTGGGTCACTGGAGGTCTCTTGGTCAGGATGTGCTTTGCCTCCAGATAACTCCAGGCTAAGCACTGTATTTTTTCCAAGGTTTCTCGATGGAGCTTGATATTGGTGCTCAAAACCGGCATTCAGCCAAGGTTAGGCACCCCTCAGAACTCACCTGTTGGCCGAATAATTTCCATTCTGCTGCAAGAAAGAAAGACTCCCCTAGGCTCCTGTTGTTCAGGACGTGCGCCACACATTAAGGTGCTCATGAGCAGATGTGCAGCCCATCTGGCCAGCAGTTCGCTCTGCAGGAACTGTGAAACCAGTGGAGAGCTTGGAGATCACCCCAGTCTCGGTGAGCCTGTGCTAAAGTGATGTGGCCATAAAGGTGACAAGAAACCCAAAATGTGAAGCCACCAAAGGACTGAAAATTCATACTCTGCCAATGAAAGTTTCTGTCATTTTCTAGAAAATGTTTGCCAGAGGAGGGAAAGAAGAGACTAAAGAATAAGACACTCAGTAGACTCCCAGGGCAGCCGTCCTTCAGGCAGCAATTTCGTTAGCATCCTCCAGTTTTTATTCTATGTATTTTTGTTTTGTTTTGTTTCTGTAAAGATGTTGGTGCATCTATTATTTAAGATTTTAGTATTTATTTATGACTTTATTATTCACAATTGCTGAGGAAGTTATATCAGTGGTTTACGAAAACCAACCGATAATCCAATCCAGTCATGGTTGGATGGTTCTGCTCTCTGAAGCACATGGAAGCCCTCTCCTCCAGCTCAGAATCTGAGTGTTTTGTGAACAGAGACCTTGCAGATTAAACTTAGGACAAAATAACTAGATGGGCTGTGAGCCTTCCACAGAGGAAGAGAGAATCTGGAGAGATTGTAAAACATCAGAGAATTGCTCTCGCCTAAGACCAGCTGAGTAGGAATCTCTGGGTTGTGTCTTGCCATTGGCAACAGTAATGGTCTCGGGGCTGATAGTGCTGGAAACTCATATCACAGTTTGGTGGTCTTCTCTTAATTTGAGATGGCCCAGCGTAAATAGGGCGTAATCTGATGACTCACTCGATGGGTGGGCTGCACAAATAAAAGCACTTCAGAAAGGCCAGAAGGAGGCAAAGGAGTGGGCTGTGCAAGTCTCTGGCAAGTGCTCCAGGTTTGGATCCAGAGCACTGGAGGTGGCAGAGGAAAGCTGAAAAGTTACACACACCCAGAGAGCACACTCCGGCTGTCTAGTGTGGCTTAGCAAGTCAGTGGCTTCCAAAACCAACAATTACTTTGTTTTGCTCATGGATTTGTAGTCTGGCCAGGGCTCTGTGCAAATGGCTACCTCTGCCCAGCATGAGTCACTGAGCTGGCCCCTCAACTAACTGCCAAGCCAGTCTTGGCTGCCACTTTCTTTGCAGCTTATCAAGACCTAAGAAACTCAGACCTCCAATTCTACTTCAAATGGGTCTCTCCATGGGCAGCTTAGGCATCCAGATGGGGTGATGGCTTAGGTCCAAGAATGAGCCTTCCAGAATCCAGTAAGAAATTGACTGTGTTTGATAACCCAGCCTTGGAAGTTGCATGAAGCTGTTCTACTGTATTGGCTGAGGCAGGGCAAGGCCAACTCAGATTGAAAGGAAGGACAGCATCCTGAATCTAGGAGTGGGGGCTGGTAAGGAGTTTGGGGGAGTGGGCCAGACACCATTGTGCTGCCTCTTGGGAGCTGCCATCTGCCACGGGCTTGGCACCTTGCTAGGAGGGGATGATGAGCAGCACACAGAGGAAGACAGCAATTTAAACACGAAGTGCCCATGAGCTTTGTGTTCTTTAGGATCATTACCCAAGATCCATATTGTTATCACGTATGGCTGTGCAGAAATAGTGTTTGTATTGGGCATTCCTCAAGTTTAGGGAACAGCTATGCTCATTTGTTTTGTCCGGCTTTCTTTAGCAGCAGGCTTGCATACAAACACTGTTTTGGAAAGTGGTGAGAATTTTCTAAAAAGCTTGTAGAGACCTTTGATCTTAGGCTGTTCTTATTCATTCATCCTCTTTGAGTAAAAACATTAACTCAGAAACTTGTGAGGTTAGCAAAAAAAACAAACAAACTGCAGCACAGTTTGTCATAGCTAAATCTTGGAAACAACCCAAATGCCCATCAACCTAGGAATAGATAAAAAGATATGGTGTTTTTATACAATAGAATATTACTCAGCTGTAAAAAAAAAGATAAAGTCGATGAATTTTCCCAGAGGAACTGAAAATATTGTATCATAGTGATATATGTGTACCTATGTTTATAGGAACACAATTTGTGATAGCAAAATCTTGGAAACAACCAAGATGTCCCTCACATGAGGAATGGTTGAAAAAGATGTCTTATTTCTATATAATGGAGTATTACTCAGCTATTAAGAAAGATAAGCTTGAAGTATTTATACTGAAGTGGATGCCACTTGAACATATACTCATAAGTGAAATAAACCAGACACACATGTGTAAATATTGTATAGTCTCCCTAGAATAAGAAGTGAAAAGAAGAAATACAAATGGAAATGTACAATAACAACTAAAAAGAATTTAGTCAGATCATTAGGGAAAACTGAATGGCATATGCTGCAGGGTACTAATCAGCTTTTCTTGTGGATGGTTAACAACCTAAGTTCACAGATCAAAATTGGAGAAATAGAAGAGCCACAAGACCAGCCAACATTTTGGCCCTAGCCTTTCAAGGTCAGTGAAGACTCAGGACATAGGAGAACCTGTACTACAACATCATGAAACTCAATTGAGCTCCAAATTTTCTGAACAAGGAGATCATGAAGCCACAGAGGAAAGAGATCGAAGTTCTATAGTGTGCCTGGGGAGAGTCACATGGAGAGAAAACTTTCTCTCAGGCTCTCTCAGAGAGCAAACTGGTCAAGCATTGGCTGTGACTCATCCACATGGATGACACAGACAAAGGATCTACAGAAAAAGGTACAGGACTACAAGATAAACCCTGAGGGGACTTCACTGACCTCATGAGAAACAAAAAGTACATGTGTTGGTATATAGGTCTTGCTCTATCTAGGTCTTAACCATCCATCAGAAAAGTATAAAAATGAGGTATACACCACAGGGCCATAATAATAAGTTGAGCTGTAAATGGCTATGGTCTACAACTTCTTCAGATAACTCACTATTGTTGTGGAATGCTGGACTGTACTGGATTGTGTTGTTGAGTTCAGGTACCTAAATTGGTTTAATGACAATGGAGTGCCCATCTTTGACAGGTGTACACAAAGGAAGGGGTATAGAATGGAAGAATCATGATGTATTGACAGTACAGTTGGGATAGATACACCATGCTTCTACATAATTCTATGAGAGGCAAGATTTGTACTAATGGGGGTTGGACAGGATATTATGTCGGCTTCTAGTACTATGGACAACCACTAGGAAAATAACAAGGTAGAAAGTATTAATTATTGAATCTTTGATGTAATTCAGGTATAAAAAATAAGATATGTAAACAGTTACACTCTCTTAATTTACTGATAAGAGACATATGATATAATCATATCCGTAAGTATAATACCATGTATGCACCTTGTACGATACCAAAACATTATGAAAACAGTTTGCAATGTATTAATTTATCAAATCCATCCTGTTAAGGTATCTTAAAACTGTCTCACTGATATTTGTACTTCAATAAAATAAGAATTAAAAAACAATAAAAAAAATAAATGGATGCAGCTACAGACCATACTGCTAAGTGAACTAAATCAGACCCACATGGGTAAACATCGTATTGTCTCATAGGTGTAAGAACCTGAAAGAGCAAATAAAGTCTGAAAGATACAGTGGATA
>PVKA01003887.1:77957-104942 GCA_004027165.1 Ctenomys sociabilis
TTTTTTTTTTTTTTTTTTTTTTTTTTTTTTTTTTTTTTTTTTTTTTTTTTTTGTCTTTTTGAGACAGGGTCTCACTATACAGTTCAGGCTGGCCTTAAGCTCACTTTGTAGCTCAGGCTGGTCTCGAACTCACAACAATCCTCCTGCCTCAGCCTCCCGAGTGCTGGGATTATAGGCATGCGCCACCACGCCCGGCTTGATAAGGGAATAGTAATGCCTACATTTTTAACTTCTACCTTCTGAGTTCCTATAACTTTTTAAAACCAATTTTACACACTTATGTCTGGTAATCAAACAATTAATTTGAAGACAACAATATGCAGTATAACAACCATTGTTGAATTCCTATTATTTTGTTTAGTAAAATTCTGTATTATTTCTCTCTTTTCTTTTTTTACTATTTTTTTCTTTCTTTAAAAAATAAAAATGTTACTAAAATTTCAACTTTTTTGTAAAGGAAAAGACTATGGTTTTATTTTTATTAAAAAGTACCCGAAGGCATTGAAGCCATTCCTTCCAATCATGGTTATTATTTTAAGGGATTGCTATAGTGGGTTTCCTGGTTACTTATAATCTATTTACAATTGTATGCTCCACATTTAGACTACAAAACAATCCCAGAGGAACTACACCTTTGTCTTAGGCAAAGTCAGTAACTATTAGAGAAGGAAATGGTGATAGACTCATCCTGAAAATGCCCTTCATGAGGCAGTGCTAAGGACAGTTGTGACCAGTGTTCTTGAGAGTGGGACTCTGAGGAGTGGCTGGAGCTACAGTGCAGCTGCACAGAAGCCGGGCTTCCTCTTGACTCCAACATTCTCCGGTGGGGTCCCTTGTCCCTGTGAGTTCCAGGTCCCCAGAATTGCATGAAGCAGAAGAATGGGGGTGGAGTACAGGGTTCTATAGCTTTGTGCAAGTCCTCCCTTGCTACCACTCCGCCTACGCTTCCTTCCGAGAACGAGTTACTCACGCAGGTGCTCAGATTTGTTACTTTGCTGAAGTTCAGCCTGTTGGATTGTGGAGACAAGGACAGCACAGAAAGCATTTGTTATTTCAATCCAGGGAAACACGCAATCTGTGAAGCACATGGATACACTCCTGTACCCAGGAGATGTGGATCAGAGGCCTGCGGCGTCCCAAGCACAGGACTGAGAGAGCTCGCAGGTGTGGACGGGACCCAGCTGCGGGGGCATCTAGGAGGCGTCCCTTTCCTTAGAGCTTACTTGCATGTAGCCAAGTTTACAGAGCTGCAAATTGCTTGCAGCTTGACTCACTGCATAGCTAGTTTCCACTGTTGCTTTTTCTTTTCTCCACCATCTCATTGGCTGTCTGAATACACATCATAAAATCAGCACTGTTGGTTTTGAAGACATTTATTAAAACAATGCTTTTAGGAGAGGAAAGTTATGAGACCTGTGGCTTAGGACACCCTTGATCTATTTACTCTAGGGGATTAGTCTTAATCCTGGCCAGGATGATGGGCCCTAGGGCATCCAGGGTGGGGTGGAAGCAGCTGTGGGGTTCTCCAGGATGGGGCACAGTCCCATCTCAATGGCTCTCGCACCCTTTCGCCACCTCTGTTCCTCACACTAGCACGGTCTGCCCAGTTCAAGTCCAAAATGAGCCTATGCCCAGCCAGCTCTCTGGAGGGAGAGCCAGAGGCAGCGCCAAAGGTGCTTTCTGTATGCCCATCTGGAGTGTGCATGCATAGCCACAGCAAGGTCATTTCATTCAGAACACATTTACTAACCAGTGTTTGCCAAAGAAAAAGTTGAAGACTACACCACATGAAGAGGACACAAGCACAGGAAGAACATTTCTAAGCTAGCAGTCTGCTCTCAGAGTTGTAAAACAGTTTGGTGGAGGCAAAACATATTCTGAACTTTTTGAGCACCTTTTACATTTCTGTCAGGCACTGGCTGGTCCTCGGAGAATCAAAGCTTTGATTTGCAGGTGTAAGGAAGTCGCAGGAGGAGACTACTGAAAAGAACTCGATTCAGGCACAAGGAAGGACCCAGCCTCAGCACCTGTGTGCCAGTGGGGCTCAGGAAAACCCTGCAGAGGAGACGCCTTCCCTGACACTTGGTGCAAGACTGTGGTGTCCCGCACAGGAAGAATGGGATGCTACATTCCAAGCAGCGAACCATGCAGACAGAACTTTGCAACCAGGGTGCCACACTGGCATCCAAGAGGAAGCACCACAGGGGTCGGCAGAGCCACCTGGGCAGGAGGGCCTTGGGGAGGGCCTGGGCAGGCTTCCGGGGCCAGGAGCTCATGAGAGGCGAGAGGGAAGGCATGTCTATGGCTGCTCAAGGACGAGGACAGCAGCTTCCCGGCCGCCGGGGCCATGGTGCAGATATGACACTCGGTGCAGGGCCTTGGCAGGCTCTCCACTCATTAAGAATTTAGCAGCATTTGTGTCATCAAAGAACGGTTCATGAAGCAGGCGGCTCTCACCCTGGAGGGGTTCAGGTGGGTTCTGAACCTCTTGGCACAAGTTAGGTGACGATGTTAGCTGCCATTTGTGATGCAGGCATGAAAAGCTCCATGGTGGCTCTAGGTCACAGGTGATTTAACACTAGGGTGGCTGCTTCCTTGCTGACAGACAGGCACAACAGCAGCGGCGTGTTATGTGCCCATGTGTGTGGTCTCACTATAGCTGGCTACGCCACCTGTGTCTTTGCCGAGCAGGGAGTGGAAATGACCTGACCTTGCAGACCAGGACAGCCTGGAGGTTACACCATCTCTCGTACCTCACGCCCTGCTCCCCAGGGAGGGGACCTGCAGGTCTCTCCACTGCCTTTTCTACAGAAGGACACGCTGCCTGCTCCCTGCCCAGTGAAGCTGAAAGAGGTCATTGATGGAATCCGTGGGCCTCAAAGATGCGGTGCTTGCCAGCAAAGGACCAGTGTAGTGCCTGCCTGCCCCAAGCCTCGCTCTGCCTGCCCACTCATGGTGCACACCAGCAGTCCCAGAACTCAGGAGGCTGTGACAGAAAGGTCACTTTGGGTTTACTGCCAACCTGAGCTACAGAGAAAGACTCAGACCTCCAAAGTACCTCACACAAGCAAACAGAGGGCACAGGGGCTCAGGAGCGACTGTGGGCCTCGACCCAGTGAGGACAGCCTCATGATGCTAGCTGCTGCAGTGCTGCTGGGCAAGCCCTGAGCCCCACCACACAATGCACTGGGAGGGTGAGGGCTGCAGAACCACCAGGCCTCTGACTCTCTCCTGCTTCAGCCCTGCTTCTGTCAGGCACCACTGCCCACCCAAGACACCAGTTGAGGCAGGAGCTGGCTGTGTCCTTGCGTCCCACCTCCATCCCCTTGGCAGGTCCATCAGCTCTGTCTAGGGCTCACCCTGAGTTCACGGCCTGCCCACTGCCCCTTACACTCCACCCTCACCCAGCTGCTCAGGGCCCCTGGATGGAACATTCCAGTCAGCACACTGATACAAAGTGACAGTCAGGGCCAGGCTGAGATGGCTTCAGTGGGGAGCACTCCCCCATCCACAGCTGCTCCAGGACTCTTGCAAGACCCATCCTGGCAGAAAACGTGTCAAGGTGTACTGAGCCTTCACAGGAGACTGAGATGGGGTTGTAAAGTGCCAGGAATAGTGCAGGGCAGTGTGATGTTCAGTCTGTGGCTCGAGTACTGCTGGCTGCTTTTATCCAGATTCATAAAGAGAACTGAAGCAATAGGCAGAGCAGAACATCTTGAATATTTTAAAGTTTGGCCTAGAAAGAACCATGAGTAAAGTTGGAGCCAAAGTCAGGTGTGACTGTGTGAGACCAGCACCCCCAAAAAGACAGCAAGTACTTTGTACGGAGACAAGAAGAGGGTTTGTCGGGGCATCTCAGGAGCCAGTGAGAGCTTGCCGGTGTAGCTCAAGGGTGTGAAAATGTAAGATTCCCAGTTTGAGAAGAGAGTTTTAGGGAAGCCTGCTCAAGAAGGGCCTTCTGCTGGCCAGATAGCTCAGCAAATTAAAGCGCCTGCTTAGGCAGATGCAGGGGTCAGAGGTTCCATCCCCAGACTGCTGTGCTGGTCCTCCCCCCGGGGCATGCTGAGATAGCAAATGAGATTGGGTATGGTGGCGCACACCTGTAATCCCACCACTTGGGAGGCTGAAAATAAATAGGATCCCTACAAGTTGGACCTGTGCTGTAGCCAGCAAGCCGCCTGGCTGGGGTGCCCAGCCATAGAAACTCACAGCTTACCACGTGTGGCCCTGTCACCATAATGTTTATCGTACTTAGTTTCAGTCTGTCTCTGGGCTGGATTTTTCTATCCTCCTATTCCTCCCTTTTAGAGTGGGAGGTTTGTCCTGCCCATTTTACCTTGGGATTATGCAATCTGTTTTTGGTTTTCACAGCTTAGAGCTTGCCTTGGCTCTTAGAGGAGATGTTGACTTGTGATTTGGAAAAATGCTGGCACTGTTGAGACTTTGGGCAAGGTATTACTGTATATCCAGTTGTATGAAGGTAGTTGTGCTATGTTAGATAGAATTATGAACTTGTTACTGTGTTTATTTGGATACAGTTTAAGGAGATATGTTGGGTAGCAAGTTGAAGAGGGGTAGGAAGTGGTGGCTAAGGCAGGGGTCAACTTGATCTCCTGTGGGACCCACCCCAGGGATGCTGGGGGTCTGGCTGTCATGTGGGTGTGGGCTCCCTTGCTCCTTGGCCTCCTGCATTGTTCTCAGCTTCTCAGCCACCATTATCCAAGCAACTTTGTACTGCCACACCTTTCTGCTGTGAAGCCCAGGCCTGGGTGCCAGATGGCCAGCATCAAACCACAGCAGAAGAGATGTCTTTACCTTTAAGTTGTGGGTGACCAGTGTTGTGTGGGCAGTGAGGGAGCTGACTATCACAAGGACTGACCGAAAGCTGTATGGAACAGCTTAGCCTCACTTGCTGGGAGAGGAGCAGACATCTGTGCATTGGCTCTGGCCCTGGTGACTGTGTGCTGCCTTTGCGGTGGAACCTCCTTGCATCTGAGGGTGGCAATGTGTCCAGTGGGTCCTCAGGAAGCTCGCTGGGCAGAGACATGGAGGTGAGACTATGTGAGCTCTAGAGGGCTCCAACAGGGTCCGGTGCCCTTGGCTAGGAGCTGGGCTGCGAAGTAGAGACCAGGGCACAAAAGGCACTGAGCACTAAACCCTGAGCACAGCCATGAGAAGCCTCTGGAGCTCTGGCAGGGCCTCCAAACATCTCCTTGCAAGCTTTGTTTCATGTCATGGCTCATGATATGTGTGTGTGTGTGTGTGTGTGTGTGTGTGTGTGTGTGTGTATGTTACTGGGCATTGAACCCAAGGCCTTCTCACTGAATTACATCCTATTTTCTTGAATGAAAACTGATGTTGTTTGGTAGGAGGAACCCGAGACTGGGATTTGGGAAGCTCACCCCATCGAGCGCACTCGCAAAGCTTTCCTCCCTCTCGTATGTGTCTTGGGCTTCTGCAGAGTGCAGGAAGCTGAAATTCAGCAGTGTAAGACCAAATCATCAGAATCGGCCTGTTTCTGCAGACTTGCGTCGCATTTCTGTGACAGATGTGACAAATGCACGTGCAGCTCAGGCACAGGCAGAATGCCACCTCAGAGTGGGCACAGTCCCCAGTGCCCTCCTGTCCCACCTCCCCTCTGACCCTGATTTCGCATATGAAATAAGAGGCTCTTTGGCACTGCTCTGCCTGCCTGCTCCTCTCCTCCAGCAGAGGTCTATCTGGCTTCGCAGCAAGAAGCACCTGGAGTTGCTGGGCCTGACTGACTCCTGTCGCAGCCATGGTTCCTTCTGTTCTCCAGCACAGCCATGGAGGAGACTACACCATCCACAGGGCCTGAACTGTGCACAGTGGACCCAGAGCTGCCCTCAGTACAAGACCTGTGTGGCCCTGTGTTGTCCCCAGCCCAGCCAAAATTAAAACAGAGATGAAGCACAGGGTCAGTGCTCAGCACAGTGGTCATCTCATCCAGGCAGTACCTGAGCCAGGGCTGGAAGAGAACTCCCTCATCAAGACCTGTAAGCACCTGGCTGCACATGGTGCACACAGTCTGGTCTGGTGGTGGTGCTGGTTGTTAATGATGGAAAATTTCAACCTGACTTCTTTTTGGTATCAAGCAAGTACCTGGCTCAACTTTTCAGAGTAACTAAGCTCTGTGTAGGTTGGGACAGAATGCACTGGAGGCTCATAGAGCAGAGAAGTGGCCTCGAGTTGAAGGCCCTGCTGCAGGTCGGAGGCCTCGCCAGAGAAGCAGAGAGGCAATGCTCAGGGCCAGTTCTCAAAATGATTAGTTCTGCAGCTTCCATTTTTGGAAAAGTCATTAGGGATATCACTAGTTCTGAAACAAGATGAGGACACAGCATCAGAGGAGAGAGCAAATGTCACATTTAGCTGTGCAAAATGTACAGAGATAAACCAGTGGCATTCTCCTCAGTTACACAGCCAGGCAGCATGGCAAGCAGGGACAGGGAGGCTGCCGGAGTCACAGCGCTGACCCCCAGCCCTGGGCCCTGTGGCCTTTGGCTTCCCAGTGCCTCTGTCTCCTTAATCAGGCAGAGTCCAACAGAGACAAAGTGCTCCTTGGTTTACATTCTATTTTTTCATCTTCACCAGAATTAAAATTATACAAGAAACTAAAATTATACTAAGCAAGTGCTCATGCAGAGAACATGATGTCCTGTACTTTTAGAACCATGAAAGGGTTGTAAACTTTTAGGAAAAATATTTAAAATGAACCAATGGTACTGCGCTTCTTTTGAATATATTTTATCAGTGCCCTCCTCTCCATTCCTGCTCAACCCCTTCCTGGCCTCCGGAGCTGAATGCCTGGCCTTCTGGCCACTCTCCTGCATTTAACTACTCACTCATAAGTGTGTATAGTTTTTAGGCTTCTGATATGAGAGAAAACATGAGACACTTTCAGTATCTGGCCAGTTGGTGTCTATGCTCTTTTTATAAAATATTATCCCTGGGATAAAAATAATAGTTTGAAAATTTCTGGATCAGTTTTGGGAAATTTCTGGCAGTGGTCATGCATAGCTTGGAAATCAGTTGTCCGTGATACAAAGTTGGCCCACAAGTCTTATTCATCCAGTAAGAGTTTGCAAAGAAAACTTTTGGAACCAAATTTAAAATTCAGTAGATCTTGCACAACAAAAAGTGCACTTATAAGCTGCTCAGGAGAACTGGGCCAGCCCTGCAGGTGCAGTGTGGGTTGCTGCCACCCTGTCCTCCAGTGCTCATGGAGGCCTCACTGATCCCCAAACCCAGGCTCACGGCTGACACCCAGCCCTGGTCAGCTGACTGGCATGTGTATAGCAGAGGGAAAGCCTTGGGGTCAGGCACGGAGGAAGCGAGCTGGGTGTTCTCCAAGCTCCTCCTTAGCACAGTGCAAAATGCCCTGGGCTACAGCTTCGCAGCTCATGGCCGCACTCCGCAGCCCACCTTTTCAGGTGAGGGGATAAGTTCTTGCCCAGAGAATGAGAGTCACATGGTTACTCCCTTGTTGTTTATTAAAACACTGCAGTGTGTGCTTGGAGGACAGTGCTTTCCTCGAGGGGCATGGTATCTGCATGCAGCCACCTTCATGTTTTGCACATCCTCTCCCCTCAGCTCTTCGTCCCCTTCCTATTTTTCTAATTTTTTTTTTTTCATACTGAGAGTCAAGCTCATGTCTTACCCTTGCCAGGCAGGCACTGTGCTGCTACACTACATCCCTGGCTCTGTCCCCCTCCTATTTGCAAAACACCAACCTGTTTGCCAAGAGCCATCATTTATTTTGCTTTTCCATTTAGACTTTGTGTTCCTTGTATGAGCAAAGCCGTGCACTTTAAGCTTGTGTGTCTGATTTATTTCACTCACCATTGTGGCCTCAGAGTACATTCATTTTCCTACAAATGACTCAGGTTTATTCTTCTTTATGGCTTGATAGGTACATATTAGTTTTCTCTATCCATTCATGTGTTCACGGACACGTGGCCACTTCCTAGACTGATAGGCATTTACGATGGATTGTGCAGCTATAAACACAGGTATTCATCTACCCCTGTAGTACAATGTCTGCAGTTCTTTGGGAAGATATTTAGAATGAGAATAGCTGGGTCAGGTTAAATTTCTATTCTTAGTAATGCATTTGGGAAAAATATTCTTGGTTCTTTCCCCCCTTTGACGCTGGAATTGGAACGTCTAAGCCCTTCTTGCCCACGTGCCAGAGGTGCGAGCGGGCAGGGAGGCAGCCCAGCACTCACGCTAAGGGCTGTCCCACCAGAGACAGTGCAAACTCAGAGGAGATCGGGCCTTCTGCTCAAACTGGGAGAGGCAGTCATGCTCAAGAGGCCAATGTGTTTCAAACATGGAGAGAGAATCTCTGAGCCATGTTCATGCCTGCAGGACTCCAACATAAGGCTGAGCCCGAGGCTCTTCTTAGGGAAGTGGGCCTGATCTTCACTTTCCTTGTGAATTTCATCCTCAACTGACTTCTTTATTGTAGGAGTTAAGTTTAGTCGCATAACTCAGAAGGTGAAAAGCAAGTTGGCCTTCTAGACAGGAGATGACTTCAGAAACAATTTTCAAATATTCTAAGTTTTTAATTTTCCCTATGGAAAATTATAAGGTACAATCGATCAAAGGTTTTAGGACTACAGGAGGTGGAGAGCCGTCTCTCCTCACTCCACAGCCAATGTGTGATTCTTCTCGGTTGTTATGCAGGCGCTCATTTGTTCTTTGGAAGTACTCTGAGCAGCAGAGAATTCCTTACTGGGAAGACAGCATCACTGGAGGGTCTTTGTGGCTGGATCTTTATCATTTGGGTAAAAACTCCTTCCCCAATGCCCACGAAGCCCCCTGGAAAGCCTGGGTTTACCCTGTGTCAATGTGAGGGGCAGAGGCCAGGGGCCCGAGGCACTGCCACGGTTGCCGCTGCAGGGTCTTTAGCTGCCTGCTACCCCAGCTTACTCACAATCTGCCATCCCAGAAGCCCTTGGGGAACTGCTGCTAAATCCTCAGTTGTGGCCTGTTTTGCTCCCATTTTCTGCCTGCTTGGGGCATCCTCATCAGACGGGAGAAAGGTATTTAAACTTGGAATCACCCTACTCCAGACCTTAGATGTTTGCGCTGTTATTCAGCTTGATTGATTTGATTTCATTGGTAAGTCTGAAATTTTCTGGCATTCTCCTAAATCTCATTATTCAACTTAGTGTGTGTGTGAACTTTGGGTTTGAGAGGAAGATTGATTTGTTTTGGTTTCTATGGAAACCTATATACGTACCCCCTAAGAATACAGAATTTATTCTACAAGAGATTTGGAGGCTGGCGAGATAGCTTAGTGGTGTAAGTGCCTGCCTGGCAAGTGTGAGGACTGAGGTTGGATCCCCAGTACCACATGCTGTCTGACCCTGAAGCCCTGGGCATACCACACCACACACTGAAACCCGGTGTGGTGGTGCATCCCTGTAAGGCAGTGCTGGGAGGCTGAGACAGGAGGGTCACTATGAGTCTGAGCTGCATAGTTAGACCCTGTACCAAATAACTTTTTTTAAGAGAGAAAGATTTGGAGATGATTTCAAACTTGGGATTTTATTCACTGCCTTTTTTAAACAGAAAATTATTGTGTCCCCTCTTTTTCATATTTCTTATTTTCAAATCTCTGCAGCTTTTGTTTATAGTCTCTCACAAGTTTTGGAAGCTTTTTATATTTTAGTTTTGTGAAATTTAAGGCCTATACTATTGTGTTGTATTCCCTCATATACTTGATAGAACAATTGATGGCTGTAAAACCACATAAAAATTAGTGAAGCTTAAAGAAAATCTCATTTTATAACTGCATAAACTTTCCTAAAAGAGTGACAGACCATCTTGCATAGCTCAGCCACCTACTCGGCTCTGCTTACGCAGATGCTGGCTCCTTGTGGACCCATTGAAGACTTCCACCCAGCTCCTCTTCCTCTGGGAATCTCTCCTTCCTCCTGTGCTCATTTCTAGAGACATTGGGAACTTGCGAGGTGGCTGCAGAAGGGGCCATGTCCACCCTGGATGTGGCCCACGTGGCCCAGTAGGTCCCATGCTGGTCTCAGAGACCCGTGAGCACCTGTGAGTCCCTTGGTGTCTCAGGGATAAAGCTGGCACCATGCCCATCACAGGGGCCAGCGGGGCCAGTCTCAGGCACGAGGGTCCTGGGGTTGATGCCCAGAGTCTGTGCATGGTGGATGCCCGGACCTACAGGGCTGGGAAGTTACGGGAGGCCGCCTGATGCTGCCAGCCTCTCACCAGCTCCCGACAGAGCAGGACTGCCACAAAGGACCTACCTTAGCACACGGCAGCCCTGCCCTCATGGCCTGCCATGCCAACACCAGAGTCCCTTGGCCTGCTCTGCAGCAGCCCCACAAGGAGCCTAGCTGGCTGGCCTCTGCCCTCCCAGGAGGGACCAGGAGCAGGTGGGGCAGCACAGACGGCCTGACCCGAGTCATGCACACGCCTCGGCTCCTCATACGGTGGGCACCTCCAGTGTCCCCATTTTACTCCCAGGGCACGTCCTCAAGCTGATGGTGAAGGCCCCTCTTGTGACCCTATGGGTGGTGGAGAGCCAGAGCACGCACAGGGATATAGCTGTCGCTGGGCTGCACAGCTCTGAGTGTCTGCAAATCCTCCTCAGAGCATTCAAAACTATGGACCGTAGTCAGATTAATACATGACTTTGTTTCATGAAATGATTTTTTGATACAAGAGGAGAAATGAGAAATCAACTCATGTTTTTGTGCCTATTTGGAAGATAATTCTGGAAAATGTTGCTCTTTTTCATCTTTTGCAAAATGGCTCTTGAACTTGACAGCTGCATAACTTAGCTAAGTGGAAAATTAAACCCATCTCTGGTTCTTCTGTCTATACTTAGTGAGATCCTGATAGGGTGGGGCTGTGAGCAGAAGGCTGGGCCCCACCTTGAGTCAGGAATTGTTTTCTATGTTCAAAAACTTGCAAAGAAGCGGGGTGCTGTTTGTAGCCCACAGAGTCAGCGCGGACTCCCGGGCTGGGAGCTCACAGCCTGGGGCCCATCCTTGCCAGGAGTGACTGTGGCCATACAGCGGAGCCTTACCTAAGTGTACTATTTCACACTTATTTTTGTATTTTATTTCTTAGTTTGTATTTGTTGTTTTTGTGATTATACGTGGCATATCTTTTAGCAGTTTGAGACATTTTAGCTGATCATCGGTAACTTCCTGTGACTCTTGTGATGGGCTCCTTACTCCTGGGCTTCTCTTCCTCAAGACACAAATCTAGGCAGCTTTTGTACTTCATTTTAGGGCCATCACAGCGAGGTTAGGATGAGTGTGTCGACGCTGTGTCAAGTCACCAAACTAATTTCCCTCTTAACCTAGTAAATCATCGTACATTTTTCAAAAGGTTCATTTATTGAATGGGTTGTTGACTTTGGCCTTCAGTTGATCTTTCATTTCAGACATTAGCAGATGAACACCTAAGTTACAATCCTGCTCTGTGCAGGACAATGCCCTGTAATGTGAAAGGCCCGGCTCATTCTCAGCTCAACTTCTTGCTCCATGTCAACACCATCACCTTACATTTGGTGCGTTGCACGATATGTTTTTGGAAAGACTTTAATCACAGCTGTCTAATCTACATGTTTTGTCAGGATATTAAAGAAAAATATTATTCTAAAATTCAAGAAGTAGTCAGCTGAGCACATTAAATTCTTGTCCTGAAGCCACGGTTCTATCAGAATTCCTGCCCGTGGAGGGTCGCGGTGGATGACGGCCTCGGCAGTGGATGACGGCCTCAGCGTGGATGACGGCCTTGGCGGTGCCGAAAGAGCTGGGGTGGGAAGGATTTCGCGTGCACGGCTCGGGGCACGCCCAGCTCACGCAGCCCCTGCCAGCGATACCGGGTGGGTTGTTCCCACCGCTGTCTTCTGTCTAGCAATCGCATTATTCTTTCAGGACACACAAGGTGTGATTAAAAGAAGAAACATGGCAAACGCTTAAATCTGAACCCCTGATTACAGCCGCACATGGGGCCTCCGAGCCTCCGACGGCCTCCTGCGCTGCACCGCCCCACGCGGTGTGCTCTTCCAAGGGTCCTCAGCTGCGCTGGGCCGGCATGCACGCTCATCCCAGGGCACCAGGCCTCTGGGGAGGAGGTCGCGCTCCACGTGTGGGTTTTGTTTGTTTGTTTGTTATTATAATTTTATTGAGAACAAATAGCAGTGAGAAAGCTTCAAAACCAAATAGTAGGGCAGTCTCAATAATCCATACACTACATATCATTGTCTTCTTAGTGGTTATTCATGGCGCAAGATGTAGACATGAACTCTGCGTAGTTTTTATTTTGACTCAGACTTTGTCAAGGCATTCAGCAGATGGGACTCCAGGGCAGCTTCAGAAAGTGGCAAGGAGGGGGAAGAAGTGTTTCAAGTGAGGGGACCTTGGGGGAGGTGAATGGCCGCGTGGTTTCTACTGTCATAAATCTTTAAAAATTTAAACGTTCAGCATGTACTTTGATCACACCTGTGTACTCAGAGACAGGAACAAAACCCTCTGTAAATGCGCTGAATGATGCCGGTGACCGTGTTCCCAGAGGCGCCGGGGAGGGCCGGTGCCTACTGCGGCCCTCGTGGCCTGCCACCGCGTGGCTTTCCGCGCTCTGCAGGGCTTGTCTGCCGACCTGCCACGTCTGCCTGACCTCCACCTATCCTTCCCGGCCAGTTCTTGTAGATTTTCCTTGAGGAGTGGGGCTCATCCCGGGTATCCACAACTGCCAGAGCTCGATGCAGTTCTGCCGTGGCCAAAGCTTTCAGAATGCTGCATAGAGTGAGCCGCGGGAGCAGGACATCTAGCCCGACTTCAGGTGGAGATTTTTCCCAGGTTATCTGCTGTTAGCTTCTCGATCTCATCTTCCAAACTAAGCAGCACACAGCATCTCCTTCCAGGAGATGCAGCTGATGTGTCTGCTGTGCCTGGCCAGTGCTCCCCATGAGCACGCGCTCATGCGGCCCTTCACCACTCAGGGACACATGGCCTCCAGGTCCCGAGAGGCTGGCTACACATGCACCCCTTCATCAATGCTGACCTAAGCATGTGGCACGGAATGTTTAAACCCTGTGACATCATAGGTAGTGCACAGTTGAGAGTCCGAGTGAGCTGTAAACCTTGAGCTACCGCAGAATGCTCACAAATTGTGCTATGTAATATCATGGCTCATAACTAACAATGGCCAGGTGTGGCAGCACACACCTGTCATCCTAGCCCTTGGTAGGCTGAGGGAGAGGGCCCGTGGGAATTCAAAGCCAGCCCAGGCTACATAGTGAGTTCAAGCCCCCTCCCTGCTGAAATACTTTGATAGATTTAGTCTCAAAGTCAGTTTTTTGGACCAGAATACCATGCAATTTCTACATGGAATTAAGTATATGACTCTTTCAATCTTTGTGTGTTTAATATTCTTTAATCACTAAATTTTTGAGTTAGTTCTTTGTACTTTTATTCCAGCTACTAGGTCTTCACTACTTAAAATGGCAATAAGATCATTCAGCACTATCAAAAATATTAGGAATTGGGTAGGTTAAATCATCACAAATTCCTAGTGTCATGCACACATTTGCCTACTAAAGTTTGCAAGTCCAGAGTCCCAGATGTTCCACCAAAACACTGGGAAACAGATGAAAAAAAACTACTATTCTTACATTGGCTTCCTATCATTCAGGGCATTATAGGAATTTTCTGTTGCTTTATCTTATTATAATTGCATGATTTAAAGGTGAGAATTGTTGGTACCATTTCCCAAAGATATTCTCTGATGCTTTGTGTCGAGTGGAAATTGCAAACAGTTTGAGCTGAGACACCTGAACTGGACTTGGACTTGACTGCACACCAGCAGAGAGGTCCCTTCATACCTGTGCGAAGGAGGCTAATCGGAGGGCTGCAAACGTGTGCCCACGGGGCCACAGGAGATGCTGTATGGAAAGCATTTGGTGGAATGCTAGCCATAAATCCACTTCATTAGTCATTTACTTTATTTCTCCTCTGTTGTCCATTAAGTCAGATTTTTTTTTTTTTTTTTTTTTTTTTTTTGTCTTTTTTTGAGACAGGGTCTCACTGTGCGGTTCAGGCTGGCCTTAAGCTCACTTTGTAGCTCAGGCTGGTCTCGAACTCACAACAATCCTCCTGCCTCAGCCTCCCTAGTGCTGGGATTACAGGCATGCGCCACCACGCCCGGCCTTAAGTCAGATATTTTATAGCACACGTTCTCAGTAAGGCTGACAGTACTCTGGACAGAGCAGAAATTGGGTCTTAGGGAGGCAAAAGCCAAACAAACACAGATCCTCACTCTGGGACTAGGATGCACTCACCAGCAGAGTGCTTTCTCGCAGGCAGGAGGCTCTGGGTCAATCCCAGTACTGTAAGGAGAGGAAGAGGAAGAGGTGGAGGGAGGAGAAGAGGAGGGGGAAGGGCGAGGGTGGCTGCAGGATGTGGCACTGGCTGGGACACAGGTCACTAGGTGAGCCATGGAGGCAGCCTGGGAGGCAGCCCCTCTCTCCTGTAGGACCCCATGCTTCCTGGCAACCCTGCAGCAGTGTTATGCCTACCTCACCCTGGCCAAATGCAGGGGAGCCAGTGGCAGCTCCTCCTGGATCAGCACCAGCCTCTCCACACCTGCGGCTCCCACCCTTGCACTGGGGAAGAGGCTCAGGGCTGGCCTCATCAAAGGCACTGGGTGCTCACTATTGGTGAAGGGGGCGTGCTCGCTGCGGTGCGGTGCCCACCCCTCGGAGCCACAGGGCTCTCGGTGGTGCCCCTGGCCACTCCACAGGATCCTCCAGACAGATGTCCTCAGAGCCAAGTACCCAGCACCTGTCCCCTTGCAGGAGAGCTCCCTGGGCTTTCTGTGGCCACCATACTGCCAGGGTCCAATGAGAGGCTGTGCAGAGAGGTGCCCTTCAGGAAGGACACTGTGTCGAAGCCACCGTCCCTTCTTTTCCAGGGTTCTGAAGTGCACTTTGAGGCCTATGACAGGACCATACTGTTTATTTTTGTGTCTGTCTAGGAAAACCTGCCCAAGGAAATGCCCCAGTGCACTGTTCACTGTGTGAGAGGGGTCGCAGCAGCTGAGGTGGCAGTGGGCTGTGGGCAACAGGCCCACGCGGGTGGTCACCCTGATCTTATTAAACAGTGGTTTCAGGATCTTTTCTTACTGTGTTAACTCACCATATAAAAGTTTCTTCTTTCTTATTAATAACTTTCATATGTAATTCACCTATATAAACACCACCACATAAATGTACTGTTGGATGACTTTTAGCAGAATTACACAGTCTGCAATCATAGCCACAAACCAACTTTAGAACATTTCCCTCACTCTCTAAACATTCCCAAAAGCCTATTCCTTGTCAGCTCTGGCTCCTACCCTACCCCAGGGCAATGGCTGATCTGTGCTCTGTCTCTAAAAGCTTCTTTTCAAATACTCGATCTGAATGAAGTCATAGCACACAGAGGTCTTTCTTCCCAGTTTCCTTTACTTAGGTTAGTGTTTTGAGGGTCCCGTATGCAGTCACGTGGCTTGGCACTTTATTTCATTTTATTGCTGAGTGATGCTTCAGCAATGTTACGGATGCATCAGTTTTGTTTATCTGCTGACAAGTGGCTGTGCCTCTCAGCTGTTCTCGCTTTGAGCTGATGATGCCGAAACTCCTATGAAGAATTTTTGTACAAGGCTTCTGTGGAGTGTGTCTTCCTTGATCTTGGGTGGATTCCTAGGAAGGGGCTTGTTGGTTCATGTCATAAATCTATTGTTAATATTTTAAGAACCTGACAAATTGTTTTACAGAGAAACCAAAGAACATATATACAGTTTCACATTCCTGGCAGCACGCATGAAGGGTCCTGTTTCTTCACGTCCTAGTCAGCAGTGGATGTCATTATAGCCTTCAACTATTCACCCTAGTGCCCAGGTTGTCAGGAGCCAGTGTGGTTTTGATTTGCATCTCCCCAGTAACAGATGTTGAACAGCCTTCGCATATTTATTTGAAATTTATATATTGTCCTGCAAAGTATTTACTACATTTGTCTCATTTTTAATATTTTTGTTTTTTAGTCATTGATTTCTATTATTTTTTTAAAATGTATTCTGTGTACAGATCTTATCAGGCCTCAGACCTGGTTTCCAAGGACTTTCTACCCTTTGGGTACAGACCATATCAGGCGGTAATTTTCAAATACTTTTGGCCAGTCCATGGCTCATCTTCCCAGCTCATGATGGTTTGTGTCTAGATGCCCTCAAGCCTCATGCAGTCAAGCATGGGCTCTGGAGTTTGTGATTGATTGAAGTCCAATGCTGGGATTATGGGTGCGAATGCTACAGCCCCCTGGGGCAGGCAGCCTGCATATGATATGAGGGAGGAAAGAGGCTTGCTCTCTTTCTCCTTCTCTTTTGCCCCTTTTTGTTCCTGCTGCCTTGGCTGTCTTACACCACCATGAGCTGTTTCCCCTGTGCCGTGTGCTAGCCTGCATTGAAGCCAGCTAAGTGTGGACCGAAACCTCTACAAACTGAGATAAATAAACCTATCCTTCTTCAACACTGGGTACTGGGCATTCTGTCTCAACAATGAGAGAAAAGCAACTAAGACTCAACAACTTCAGATAATTGCCAGTTCTGCTGCCCGCTACAACTCTGGGCTATTGGAGCATATGGGGCTATTTTGCTGAATTCAAGTACCTACAATATTTGAACCGGCATCAAGTATGAAAAGGTCCTTTAAAGACTTCTCCAGCTACCTCTTCTCTAACAGCAATGGAACACCCATTTTTAATAAAACAAAACAAAAAGGGGATATAAATAAAGGACCATTTTGTAGTGAAAAAATATATATGTTTATACAAAATAGGAAGGATAGATACCAAGCCACGTTCTAAGGCTTTCAAATCACATGGTCAGATACAATCACAGCAGTGACTGCTGCTTTGATTCCAGGTTGTCTGTGTTACTTCTCTCAGTACTGGTGATAATAACCAACACTCACAATTTAAAGAAAGAGTGGCTTAGGTTGGCTCACGTCTTTGGAGGATTTGGTCTGTGGTCAGTTTACAAAAGTGTTATGGTTTGACAGACCAATGATGCCTGACACGTGGTGGTTTAGTGCCTGGAGAGGAGAAGAGTGGGGAGCGGAGCAGGGCAAGGAGCAGGTGCAGACACTCAGGAGTGAGCTGCTCAGGCTAACGCAGGCCACACCAAGGACTGGTGGTCAAATTACTTTTGTCTTTTTCTTTTTGGTGGGGGAGGTACAGGATCTTGCGCTGTGGCTTAGACTGGCTTTAAACTCAATCTAGAGGCCAGGCTGGTCTCAGACTTTGAGTAATCCTCATGCCTCAGCTTCATGAGAGCCAGGATTACAGATGTGCCCCACCATGCCTGGCTGTATTTCATTGTTAATAGTGTTTTTTTCTCCATATTTGAGAAGTTTGATGTCTAAAAGATTTTTATGCTTAGCAACTGTTTCATAGATGGTGTGCTTGTTTGTTGGAAACTTTATTTAAATTACTAGGTAGTTTTATATTCTACTTTTTAATAAACCCATTGCAAAAATGCATTTTATTTCATGGGTATACTTCTAATGTTTGAAGAACAAAAGCGATGACTAGCTAAGAATAACCACATGTCAAATCACTCACTGTTAAATTAGATGAGGTCATTATTAATATAGTTTGGGTAATGCGGGCATTTTCAAATGGTTTATTTCTCTTTCTAAAGTTTCAATTTTGGTACTATTAAATGTTTAAAAAGCTGTCTTTACTTCAATATTTACTCTGAAAATGAAGATTTCCAGATTCTTAACAGTATGATTGGTTCATTCTACGACTTTCCTCTAAAATCTATGCACATCAGTGCAGATATTCAGCCAGAATTACGCATATAAGTCTTGCTTTACTCTTAATTTCCATTCATTAATTAAAGAACATTGTATAATCTTTAGGACAAAGTTCTTAATCCCGGAGATAATAATAAATGAAATAATCTGTTTTATTCTTGACTAAACTCTAAGCCCTTTGAATGTGGATATCACATTGTTTTAATAACAGTTCTCTAGTAGTACCCCCACAGCATAGTAGCAAGTTAAATATATGCATTCTGCCTCAGCAAACGCTGCCATTTGTCCTATTATGAAAAACTGGACACAAAGAAATGGTTGAAAGTGCTGCCATAATCAGATAAATATATAGACATATATAGAAAGCCATAGCTTTCCCCATCTGAGCTATGGACATCTGCTCAGTGCCTGCACTGTGCCACATGCCGAGGCCGTGGCACACATGCCTACCCTTACTCCTGTGGTCACGGACTGCCTTGCAGGAGGCAGTCAGAAAAACCACGATGAAATACGTAGTCACCAACCCCTGCACCCCTGGGGCAGAGTCACTGAAAGTCCTGGGATATTTACTTTGATAGAAAGATGTATGTCAAAAAATGCTTTATTGGGCTGGGGAGATGACTCAATGGAATAAGCACTTCCCTGGCAAGAACAAGGGCCTGAGTTCAATCCCTGGTTCTGCCAAAAAAGAAAAGAAAGAGGGGGGCCTGGGGAGATGGCTCAGTGGAATAAGCACTTCCCTGGCAAGCACAAGGGCCTGAGTTCAATCCCTAGTTCTGCCAAAAAAAAAGCTTTCTTTTCTCAGTTCTATTATTTTACATTTATTTCTTACATAAAATTTTTATTTGGAATTCTCTCTAACTTATAGATAAATTGAAAAAATGAAAACAGTGTACACAACCTCAGATTTACACAATATCATGTTTTGCACCCTTTCCTCTATCATTTGTTTCCTTAATCCACTGGTATTTACTGACCTATCTTGTGTGTGATTCATTTTTGGAACCATTCACTTTGGGCCTTCAGCCTTTAATCGTTAAGCTTGTGTTTTCCAAGAGGGGTATGTTTTATACAACCACAGTACTGCTGTCGGCCAGAGCAAAACTAATGCTGGGGAGACGGTTGTCTAAGCCACCACTGTCCTTCTCTTTCTGTCGCCTTAAACCCTGCATCATACAACGTGTCACCCCTCCCAGTGCACAGCTTGGCCTGTGCCCAGGTGCTCACATCGAATGTCAGATCTCTTTGGCTGCTTTAAATGCCACGCTTATGAGAATGCAACCTCACCACTTCTCTTCTTGTTGAGTATCCTAGAGTTGGCCTGATGCCTCCTCACAGATTCAGTTCAAGTGGCTCTGGCCAGAGCCAGCGCGGGTGAGGTACAGTTGTGTGCAGGTAAGGTGGAGCTGTTCGCAGGTGAGGTGCAGCTGTTCATAGGAGAGGTGGAGCTGTTCACAGGTGAGCTGAGCTGTTCACTGGCTCTTTTCTCTGAGCTCAGGAGGGCACTTGTCCCTCCCTGTGGTAGGAATGCTAATTACTTCTCGAGGATGGTGGTTCTGTAATTGGTGCCTCCTCTGCCTGTAACAGTACACACTGTGGCCGTGAAAATGTCTTCTGCCCAGCACAGCACTCCCTGGGATTTAGGATCCACCAACATTTCCTTTGTGGTACAATCTTTGGCAGTAGATGCAAGCTAAGCATCTCCTCTTAGCTACTGTTCTTTCATTACTGAGACAAAATACCCAGAAAACTGAGGAAATGCTAACTTGGTCCATGGCTAACTCTAGATTCCACCACCTCCAAGAAGACCTCCGTCTGCATTGGCTGTGGGAGACACCTAGACACAAGCCATAGCATCTTCTCCCCTGCTCCCTTCTGTTTGCTACTCTCCTGCCTGGCCCTAAATTCAGTCAATTTCTCCAGAAACACTGGCCAGTAGCTTCTACATAGACTACAAATGACCAGTCATTTGGTGCAGCAGCAGTTTGGTCCTAAGATCAGCGTTCAAAATGAAAATGCCATGCAACAAAAATCACCACTGAAAAATGTTAGGAAGGCCAATACCTCTTCTAAGTGCTCACAAAATAAGTGGAAACAGAGGGGAAGGTCTTTATCTCTCCAAGTAAAAGTCTACATAAAAGTTAAAATATTTGCAGCAGTGCAGAGAGCTACTAGATTCAAAGAACATAGCACAGCACCAGGGACAGGTGAACCAAAGGGTGTTTTAAATGAGCAAGGAGCACTTGTTGCTTTATGTGTTCGTCCCTTAGACCGTAACTGTTCCTTTGTGTGTGTGGGCGAGCTGTCAGCACTCCGTGGTGCTCTCGTGGGCCCGTGGCACGCCTCACCCTTCTTCCCCCCCTTCTGGTCTCCTTCCACTCTCCACACAACCCTCTCCCTACTTCTTATCATTGATCTCTTATTTTGTTCTCTGTTTACACTTTGGGTTTCTTATCTAAGAGAAACCATGCAGCACTGGAACGGGCACCACCACTATGGAGAGGGGGAGGGAGACTCCCCAGAAACGGAAGCTGAAAGTTGCACTGCGCCCAGCTGCTCCCCTCTCAGCGTCTCCCTGGAGAGCACAGGCAGCTACGGCAGGTGCACGCCTACCTGTGTAAAGCACCACTCAAAACAGCCAGGTCTTGGAAGTGGCCTATATTCCCACCAACAGAAAGTTGATGTGGCATTTACACACAATGGGATATTACTCTACCATGAAGATAGACTTGAGTTGTGTGTAGTAAATAGATGCACCTTGAGACCATGTGGTAAAGTGAGCTAACCCAGTCCATGAGTTTAAACAGAGATTACCTCAGAGTGGTACAATAGTGAGCCTTTTCAGTCGTGAAACAGGATTCACTGAGATGAATTAAAAAGTAAAGGTAAAAAATTAACACACAGAAGTCACAGAAAGATAGTTTTTATTTAGTCCCTGCTTACCCCCTTTTTTCAGTACAGAAGGATAGTTAATGCCTCATTTTAAATGATTTTAAAGCATAAAAGCAGAAGAGAAGCACTGAAACAACCCCCACCAAGCAGCCACTCACTTCGGTCATGCTGTGGAGCAATGTGGATTCTTCCTCAAGATTTGAGATGCAGACTCTGGTAGAGAGAAGAGTCTGTGGTCTCCGTGTGCCTGAGGCCTGCAGCTCCCAGGCTGTGGTGACACCCCTGTCCACTAATAGAGCCTGGATCCCTGCATGGAGTCGAACACACGTGGGACTGGAGCCGCATGTTCGTACTTCTGGTGACCAAGTCCGTGCACAAGGGGGGTGCACCAGGGACCTGCACACACCTTCTGCCTTGGCTGCAAGCTCCACCCAGCCCTCAGCCTGCAGGCCCAGCACTCGTCCCCTAGGGCGACTCCCTTGCATCTCTACTGGTGTCATCCCTGAGAAGCATCCAGGAGCCCACCAGCCCAGCAGCCTGGCTCCCTGTGCTGCAGCTCCACTGGTCCTCTGCCATCCAATGCCATGCATGGGGGACCACACAGCATCTGGGAGGGAGAGGTCCTGAGTGCATCTTATTCTAGCTCCCTTGGGTGACTATGGCTTGGAGGAAGAAAAATATGATTGGAAATTTTTCTAGATCACTGGGAGCACAAGGGCTCCTGGCTGTAGCTCTCAGGCCTCTATAAGCAGTGGCAGCAAAGGAAAGGCAGCTTCCACGCCTGCACCTAGGCATGCATTGCAGCTCCCCGACATACAGGAGGGTTAAGGAAGGGTCTGGGCAAGAGGTAGGGTGTGGGGCGATGGGGCACAGTGCAGGTGTCCTGGGCTAGGAACCCTGCAGCCCTGAGGCCGGGTGAGACAAAGGCCCAGAGCCTCTGGCTGCCTGGGGATCCAAGGAGGCTTCTGGAAATCCATAGAATAATGTGCTATTCTAGGTGGCTGTGCTGGTGGCTGTCCGCCTCAGCAGCCATGCTGGTAGATGTGGCTTCTACCAAGGCTGGAAGGAAACTGCCACCCTCAACTTCTCAAAGCCCCCAAGATGGTCTGGCCCAATTCCTAGACTCCAACTCAGGAATCTAAGGAAGCGCCTGTGAAAAGAGGCACAAGCAGTCTGCACCCCAGAATGCAAGACACACTTGCGATGTGCTGCGTAAGCTCTGCTGTTGGGGCTCTGGGTTTGTTTCGGCCTCAGCGGCACCTCGGCCTCCCTGGGCTGGGGCCGCTCCTGGTCACTGCCTCTCTCTACCCAGCCTACTCTCCAAGTGAGGCTGTGACTCTCAGGCTCCAGGCCTCTGTCCATCTTGCATGGAGCTCAGCCTCCCTCCACCCCAACCCCACTGGACATGGGGGCAGCCATGTCCCCAACCTGGCTTCCACGATCTCCTTGCTGGACTGCACAATACAGGGCATGGCTGCAAGGTCCTGATCCTGTGCCTACACATTCAGTGCTATGGGCCAGGGCAAGGCCTGTGAAACCTTCAGGGGACCCAAGGCTTAGGCCGCTTCTTTCTGGGTGCTGTCTGCTTGTGGTGGGCTCTGGCTGTGCTTTATGTGGAAACTGAGGTACCAGACTCAGGAGCCTCCCAGCACCCCACCCCCACCCCAGTGTGGAGGATGGACTTGTCCATCCATTCTCTGTTTATACAGGAAAGACCTCGTAGCGTGCATCTCCCCAAGTGGTTAGGTTTTGAACAGCGACTTTTAAATTTTGGTCTAATGGATGAAGGGAAACAGACACTGTTTCCTTGTGGCCTCAGTGGAGTTGAAACAAGTGGGGACTTGGGGAGCCCCACAAGTGTGGTGGAGGAACTGGAGGCTTACACCTGAAGCAGAGCCACGTTGGGGCAGCCGTGCTCCCCTGGAGGGTCGGGGTGAGGAAAGTGCAGCCGCTTTTAGGTCGCTTCTGTTAGGTAGCAAGGTGAGCCTGTGCCTGTAGTTTCAGCCAGTAGGGACGAGTCTTGGAGGCAGAGGTCCCCCATGACTGGGCGCAGTATTGTCAGTCAGGCTTATCTGCGGCCCAGCGCGGTGCCAAGGTGGAGGAGTGGCCAGCGGCCGTGCGGGCCTGTCCCTGCACTTCTGAGGTCGCTGTCAGGTGTCGCATGCTCTCTGTCAGTTCACACTCAGGGGGTGAACCTTACAGCACGCTTTGTGTCCTTCACAGCCGCGTATCTGACCGACACTTCAGGGCTATTTTGGGCTCAGGGGTGGGGAATCTCTCTCTTCTGGGGTGATAGCTCCGAGCCCGGACGCCTGGGCTGTGAGAGATCAGGCCCTCTGGACCGCGTGCACGCGCAGGGCATGGCAACCTCGGGTCGGGCGCTGGCCTTGGTTCTGTGGCTTCCTCACAAGACACTGAAAGCAGAGTGAGCATTAAGAGTCCTGGCTGGCTGAGACTCACTCGAGCGCGCATCTCAGCTGCGCCTCCGCGCGCGCACTGCCCGCGAGCACCGGGGGTGTAGAGCCCCTTTACAGAGGGGAGCAGGACGGTGGAAGCACTAAGGACAGCGCCCTCGCAGGAGCACAGCTCAGGTGGAGACGACACAATTATACTGAGGACCTCAAGACCTGAGGTCCTTTGATTCCGTTTTTATTCTTAGAAGACCGAAGCTGCCCGCGGATGCAGTGGGGCAGCAGAGCCCACGACAGCGGCAGCTGGTGCCGGCCAGACCGCACCTTAGCCGGGTTGCCCAGGGAGCGGCCTGCGCACGCGGCTGCGGCACACCTGGCACGAGTGTGTGGGTGTGCGCTCTCCCATTTCTGTGTATTCTGGGGGGTGTTGTGAGCGCTGGCCGTGTCCTGTGTGCTACCCTACGTGGAGGAGGTCTCCCTTTCACAGCACTCTAGGAATCCACCTCGTGGCTCGCATCTGAACTCCCCCTTCACGCCGGAGCTGGCCCTGGCACACTCAGCTCCCAGCCCCCTCTTCTCAAGCTGGTCACAGGCTGGCTGTATGCATCGGCGCTTTGGGAATAATGGAAAAATAAGGAAGCATCTGGAGTAAGAGCCAGGGTTGGCAGGCCGCAGGCAGCGCCACACCCGCACTGGTGCCCCAGGCGCCTGGCCAGTGTCACAGGCCGGCTCGGTGCGCCTGCTCCTTCATCACCCGGGGGGCTGAACAGACACGCGGCGGAGACCCTGCTGGGCAAGGAGCCTCTTCGCGCCGACCCGCAGCTCCCTTCAGAAGGAAGGACGCGTCCTGCTGCCCATCCTTTCCTGCACAGCTACTGTGCTGTCCTCTCTCTCTGGAGCTTTATCTTACAAATTAGCTACCTAATTTATCATCTTGAAGCCCGGAACCAATTAGGATACTTTATTGCTCAGAGAAGCTCTAATGGAGGACCTGAACCTAAGCAGCAGACTTCTTGACTCGGCCTTCGGGTGTCCAGATGTCCAGTGACCCAGCGGCCCCTCTCAGCGGTCCGGCCCTTCCCTCCTGTCCCCTCCTCCTTTACTGGCACCACGCTGCAGACAGCATGAGTCCCTGACGCTTCTGCCTGCTTGGTGTTCTGCACCCCTGCACCACAGGAGCGGGCGCTCGGAGGGCCACGGCCAGCTCCTTCTCCTGCTCAGGCTCTGTGTCTCCTCAAACTTCTCTCTTCTCTGTCAATAAATGCGCAGCCTCCATTCAGGGCTTGCTACACAGGAGAACAGACCCCTGTGAGTTCCAGCAAGTCGAACGCTTGTCAGTTGTACTTTTGTCTTTCAATTGAGAACACTTATTTGGGACAGGGTCTACAGGGTCTACAGGGTCTCATGTGTAGAGCGGACTCATAGTGATTCTCCTGTTTTCAGCCTCCCAAGTGCTTGGATTACAGGCGTGTGCCACCACACCCAGTCTCCATTGCTGTCTCAGTGCTCCCTGGGGGCAAGGCTGGCACAGCAGGCCAGGAATGGAGCTCCTGGACCTAAGCAGGTGCTTTAACCCACTGAGCTATCTAGCCAGCCCTCAACTGAGAACACTTAGACACATTAGTGTTTGTTTCTTTGTTTGTTTGTTTGCAAAACCAGGGATTGAACTCAAGCCCTTGCGCTTGCCAGGGGAATACTTACACCACTGAGCCACCTTTCCTGCCCCTCTACACATCATTCATGCATGAAACTTTCAGCCCCTCCGCAAAGCACATGTGATGTGGTTCCACGGCTTCCTCCCCTCGTGCTGAGCACCCTGCAGAAGGCACTGCAGAAAAGAGGCTGAGAGAGCACTTGTTCATCCCAGCCGTGCTGCTGTTCCGTTTGTGAGAGTACGACCTTTGGTGTCCCATGGTGCCTTTCAGTGCTTTTCACCGTGTTGTGGTCTTCTACACTGTGCTAAAATAATGGAATCTATTGATAGTTACTAAATTGTGAAATATATCAATAAATGCCTTTCCTTAGCATTTTTAACCATGAAATTGTTTATGTCCACCCCCCAGGGGGACAGCACATGGAGTAAGTGAGTGTGGGTGTCAGGGGTTTGGGCCCTGAGATGCCAGGGCAGGTTGGGCGGTGTTAAGGACCCAGCCCTTCCTGGCCTCATGAGTGTGGATGCTGAGACTTGCAGGGTCATGGAGAAGTAGGGGCTCTCTCTGAACCTCACTCTCCAAGACGCTGTCAGCCTAAAGCTGCTCTAAAGATACAACTTACTTAAAAGAAAAGCAATGTGCACACGCTTCTTCCTTCTGTCCTGCAGCCGAGGAGTTTAAGCACTCACACTCTTATAGAGGAGATCCTCCAAGGTGACTTTCCCAAGACAGCAGGTCTCTCTGCAGGCCCTGTCCTTCTGTCCCCACCTCCCAAGGGCACACTCAGTGGAGCAAGCTCAGGATTTGTCTCTTAGGGTACTAAGATTGTAATCAGTGGTCGGTTTCTGAAGAAAAGATCAGGTGCAGTCTTCCATGTGTTAGTCCTGAGAATAAGTGATGGTGACAACTTCTATGAAAATTGATGGCAAAAAAGAAACTTAGAGGGCCAGGGAGATAGCTCAGTAGAATAAGCACTTGCCTGGCAAGAGCAAGGTCCTGAGTTCAATCCCCAGTACTGCAGAAAGAAAGAAAGGAAGAAAGAGAGAAAGAGAGAAAGAGAGAGCAGCCCAGGATCCACGTGTTCTCGCATTTTCTCTGCTCTTCACGACTGCCCCACAGAGGCTGTGAGTGCCTTGCTTCACATCAGCACTATTTCACCACTCCTGGCCGTGGACTTGGAAGTTCTTCCACAAATCTTCCTTCTGCAGTAGCAACCGCATGGATTGTTGCAGTCAAGAAGGGATTTAGAGCACAAGCACCCCTTCTCCTGTGGTGGCACCAGGGTGCCAGTGAAGCAGCTGTTTAGACTCCCATGAACAGAAGTTAGAAATTAGATACATGGAGACTGTGCCAGCTCCAGGAGTCAAACCAAAGATCTATCTGTCTATCTGTCTCTCTGTCTATCTGCCTGTCTGTCTGTCTATCTTCTATCTATCTATCTATCTATCTATCTATCTATCTATCTATCTATCATCTATCTATCTATCTATCTATCTATCTATCTATCTATCTATCTGTGTATCTATCTACCCACCCATCCATCATCTCCTGTCATCTAGGAATCCATCATCCATCATTTCTCTGTATCCCTGTTCAAACCACAGCACTAAGTTGAGTCACTGGATTAGCCTAGTGCTATGTAGCTTTTGGATTTAAATATCAAGAGATGAAGATGATATACAGATTTAAATATGACTTACATGGGGATGAGTTCAGGGACTTGCCAAGCAAATGTAGAGAAAAATTAACCTATTGTTTAATGAAAAATTAATCAAAATTCTCCATCTTTTTTACGTTCAGTATTTTTAGTAGTTTCTATATATTCCAGAAATTTATAAAGGAAAATATAACCCAGAAGAGAGGCCTAGTTCTGCAAGCTGTTCTCATTCATGCAGAGCCAGGAGGGAGGGTACAGAGCCCATGTCCTACTTATTCACAGCTCCTAGAGGACTCTAAATACTTAGCTGGACGGAACTTTCCAGAACGCGCTGAGAGGTGGAGGAGCGGTAGCTGCTCGACCTGCGCACGGCTACCCTCTCCTTCCTGCCTACCCATCCGCGGCCTATCCCGCTCACCGAAAATGGTGAAAGAAACGACTTACTATGATGTTTTGGGCGTCAAGCCCAACGCTACCCAAGAAGAACTAAAAAAGGCTTATAGGAAACTG
>PVKA01003888.1:0-12651 GCA_004027165.1 Ctenomys sociabilis
CTCTCTCTCTCTCTCTCTCTCTCTCTCTCTCTCTCTCTCTTTCCCCAAGAGCAGGGCTGGTGTGACCTGTGGTGCTGGGGATCAGACTGTGCACTTGCCTAAGCTTGCCTAAGCAGGCACTTTAGGACACAGAGCTTTGTTACCAGCCCTCTCTTACATTTTAAAAAATTATTTTTGCTGTTGTTTTTTGTGGCCTTTTGAGACGTCTCACTATGCAGTTGAAGCTGACCCTGAACTCACTATGTAACCCAGGCTGGCCTCAAACTCTGCAGCCCTCTTGCGTCAGCCTCCTGCGTGATGGGATTATAGGCACTCTGGTTGCCACTATGCTTGGCTCTTACCTTGTATTTTAAGTCACAGAAAACGAGTACATTTGGATAGTTAAGAAAAGATGATCTGATGCACCCTGGAAAATGGCTTCAATGTATGGGCCATGACATGGATGCTGTTCTAGCAGACTCACTCTAGGAGGGGTGCTCAGCATGTAGAGGACACGCATGTGTCTCCACACATGGAATCAGACGCCCATGGAGAGGGGCCGCCATGTGGCTGCCGCGCTGCCTTCCTGCCTGCCTCCTGCTGCATCTGTGCGTGGAGTCTGTTCCCTCCCTGCGGCCCAGGGCTGTAGACTTGGACTTGTCTCCTGGCATTGGCATGGGGCAAGTAACTGAGTACAACCACTTGCTTCCTGTGCAGCGCGGTGTCTGGCCCCTCTCAGTGAACCTGATGCCAAATCCTCTGCTTGCAGTCTCAGGGAGGTGAGGGTGCACTGGAGAATGCAGCCTTAGTGCAGTTTCTTAACTGTGTGAGTTTCTTGCTATAAAGGAAGAAAACAGAAGTCTAAGGAGTTTTAAACACATGGTCTGGGGGGCCGGCCAAAAAACTCTGGATTAAAGCGCCTGAAGGCGCAGGGGCCCCACCCCCGGGGTGTGCTGAGCTGACAGTTGAGACTGGGCCGGGCTCTTGGGAGGCTGTAAACAGGCGGATCACTACCAGTCCAGTTCTGATAGACCCTGAACACCCTATGACCATTCCCTGAAATACAAATAAATAAATAAATAAAAATAAACACGTGGGCTGGGTTGGTCCATATATACGAATCTTCTATGGTGAAAGGGACAGTCTGATTGGTTACCCTTCCCCTCCCTAACAAGCAAAAATCAAGCAGTGGTTGACTGCAATCTCCATTTTTTGTTGGTTCATTGGTTGTAGTACTCAGGATTTAATCCAGGGTTTTATAGGCACTCTACTACCGAAGTACCTTATGGCTCTACTTTTTAAATTTTATTTTGAAACATGCTCTCACTGCATTGCTAGGCTAGCCTGACCCTCCTGCCTCAGCCCTCTCAGTAGCTGGGATCACAGGTGCATAGTGCTGCACCAGGGGCGTTGCAATTTCTAATGGTGATTTGTAATTTCTTACGTTCATTTTTTTCCTTCTTAATTTCAACCTTTAGAGCATCTCATTCACCGAGGGCTTGAGATCTTCTGCTTCTCTGTCTTCAGCAAAGGCCTCCTTTTATCCGCTCCCTCCCTCCCTTCCATCCCCACCTTGTGGACCTGATTTCAAGGACTGCAGTGGCTCTGATCCCCCGGCTCCTGGCCTCTCCAGTGTAGCTGTCAAGAATGTGACCGTGAGGAGGAGGAGCAGCGGAGCAGCTGAAGCCCCTGGCACCCCACCGCCGGCCCAGCCATCCACGTGCCCTGCGCTCCAGACTGGTCCAGGTGTCGGTTTTTGTCCTGTTGTTAGTGTCGGTGACTCTGTGGGTCCCATCAGCCGGAATCTCAGTGCCTCAGATCTAGATGTGGGGAAAGCAGGTGGGGTACTCAGAGCTGCCGGTGCAGGTGACATTGGCGAGGATGACAGCCCTCCAGGTTCGTTCCTGTCAGGTGAGGAGTACTGGTGTGGCCGGCAGAGCCGTCGGGGCGGGCCTGTTTTCACATTGACAAACGCCCAGCTGCAGGTGTCTGAAGAGTTCATAGATGATGATCCCGCAGATATCTCTTTCTTTGCTGGAGGCTCGGAGGCATTTTCCTTCCCTTACAGCTCTTTAGTACCTCCCAGGCCTCACACGCTGGTCCAGACCATTGCGTCCCCTCTGCACAGTCCAGACGCCTTTGGGCCCCGGGGCTCTACCCAGTCCAGCCCAGACAGGTACTCCACCGAGGCAGTAGACATGAATGTGGAGGAGGAGTTTGAATTTGGGGAAGGAAGTGACTTCAATGGCAATGCTCACCCCTCAGACACCTCAGAGCTGTTTGAGGTGAAGGCACAGGCTAGCCTCATGCAGAGCCTCTTGAGTCCTTCTGACACCAGCTCGCTCAGAAACAACCAGTCCGAGAACAGCTCACTGCATAACATGCCTCTGCATGGCGGGCTGTCTCTGCATACCTCCAGCTCAGCCAATCATTCCGAGGCAAGTTCTATGGCCAACTTCCCCGCGTACTCTGTCCGCTCGGAGTCCAGCTCCGCCTTCCAGTTCTCAGACATCATCGACCAGTTAGAGCAGCTCAGCTACCCGCCCACCACAGCTGAAGACTCCAGCAGCACAGACTCCAGCTCCTGGGGCTCTGAGACTGAGGCCCCCCTAGATATGCGCCTTTTCTTCACCAACCCTTTCACACAGACAGGTGGAGAGAGAGTCCCTTTTGATTTTCAGAACAATTTGAAGAATCTGACTCCAGGAGATCAGAAAGGTAAAAACTCATCTTGACCACTCCAGACTTTCATAGAGAGCCCCTCATTCTCCAGTCCATGTAGAGTGAGAATCGTTAGTGTAGGAAGTGATTTAGTTCATGCCAAGTAGTGAGATATTTTTCCTAATTCCTAGTTTATTACAGTTTTTTGAATGTCAGTGAATTAAATTTTACTTGGAGTGGTGTTAAGGCTGTGCATTGGTTTTAAGAAGGTGAGCATTTTCAGCCTGTCCTGGAGGCTGATAAGCCTGTGTGGCTGTGTTTTTTTGGTACATAATTTGATTCAACTAAAAACTGGTGCTATGTTTTGAATGTTTCACAGCTCTGGTTAAATTTTTTGTTTTGTGTTGGTGGTAGTGGTGCTGAAGTTTGAACAACTGAGGGATTTTTACATGCAAGGCACACGCTCTGCCATTGAGCTACATGCACACGCCCTGCCCTCAGCTTGGTCTAACAGACCCTCTGCAGTATGCCTGCTGGTGCTGCTGTCCAGGTCAGCCAGGCTGCCCACAACTAGGTTTTCTTGGAGTTGTCTTGCTAAGGAAAAGGATCCGTACTGAATTCTAAACACAGAAACAGTGCATGCCAAGGATGTTCTTTGGACTGTCCCAGTGCCAAAGGCTTCCTCTTTTCTGACTTAAGGCCCAGAGGCAGTGCTGTGTTTCAGTGGCCAGCCTTTAGGGGATTGGTTTCAAAAGGCACTACACAAATGTGAGGTGTTTTTTGCTCGTCTTCACCAAGGGTGTGCTAGACAAACGGTTGCTGTAAAGGGTCATGAGACTGTGGTGTAAGCTGACATGGAAAGTTGTTAAAGATGCTAAGGGAATGTCGCAGAGCATGTGATGGCTTGGGCTCAGTCTTTCCCTGGAAATGATGAGTGTCTTGCATCAGGTGCTTGCAGTGTGTGCTGCTGGCCATCTTCTGTGTGCTCGCAGACACTCCTCTCCCAAGGCAGTGAGAGAGGTCAGCGAGTGAGCAGTGTGCTGTGGCAGTCCTGCTGGGTCCTGCGTGGAGGGCTTTCCAGTGACACCACCATGAAACTGGGCAATGCTGACTGTGGACCTCAGGAAAAATCATTGCTGTGTGCCCCAGGGCCTCCTATCCACTTGGTGGTGGTTGTCCTTTCTGAGCTTACCTAGTAGTGTACTACCATATGCTAAGTTTTCTTTTCTCCCTGCAGTGTCCTGCAGAGACCTCGAGCACTCATTTCCATCCGTGCCAGGGTGGATTCACTGTGTCTGCCAAGTCCTCTTTGCTCAGGGTCTCCTAGAGCTCGGGGCATCTCACACGTGTCGCTGCTCTTGTGTACAAGGAGGGGGTCTATGGCTATATTTTATGTATTGAATGATTTTCAATTTCTGAGGCCTCATTAAATGTAAACTACAGTCTTATGACTTTATTGATCTACTTGGCCAGTGCTTCTGGTGTGTTTCGTCTTTGTTCATTCTGTTTCCTTATTGTTTAAACTTGGCTTCGCAGTCATGATGAAGTGGGGCAGCTTCCCTGCAGGCTCCGCTGCCTGTGCACATGTGTGAGTGGGGCAGGAGGTGAATCTGTGGTGCTGGAAGCACTGCAGAGAACAGGACTGTTGGTGCAGCTGCTTTTTTCCCACTGTGTCCCTGTGAAAATCAGCACTGGGTAGGGAGAAGGGCTAATGTGTATTAGATTGAAATGTTTTTCCTGATCTTAGCGTTCATAGAGCAGCTGATGGCCACCCTTCCTTCTCTCCCTTTTGATGCTGTGAGGTAGCAGAAGTTGTCTCTTTCCGTGGAGGGAGCTCACTGTCCTCTCCAGGCAGCAGACTCACTGCTGGCCCTGCTGAAGCGAGTGTGGTGGGGAGCAGGCCTCTCCTTTGGAGGTGTAGAACTGCCCAGCAGACTTCATCAGGCCCTGTCTTGGAGAGCCAGGACAAGTTCTCACCATTGTCTGCTGGGCCTCCTGTGAGATGGGTGTATTGTTTGTGTTTTTTATTAATAGAATCTCACTCTCTAGAGAGAATTGTTTCGTGGTTTGTTCTGAAGTTTTCAAAATATGAAAAGGAAGAAGAAAAAGTATAAAAGCCCCACCACCCTAGTTCAGCATTACTGATACTCAGCCACTCCAGCTCCACATATTTCTTCAGAGTTTTACAAATAGAATCTCTTTGGTTTTTTTTAGGGAAGGGTCCAGAGGGGTTCAGGGTCTCACTGCTAGATCAGACTCATAGTGCTCCAGCTGTTTACAGCCTGCCAAGAGCTGGGATTACAGGCACGCAGCACTGCACCCAGTCTTAGTTGCCTGCTCAGCGTGCCCCAGGGGTGGGGCCAGCACAGGATCGAGCTCCTAGCCCCTGCACACATTAATCCACTGAGCTATTTGGTTGTCCCAATGGAGTCTTTTAAAGAAAATGGTTGTTTTCCTCAGAATTCCTGCATGAACCTCTGAAACAGAAGGACATACTTTCTTCCATAGTCCCACCCCCTAGTATTAGATAGAACTAATAGTTTCTCGCTTTACAATGCATATTAACATTTCATTTGTTCAAGTAACTCTTTGACACCATTTACTGCTTCTCCCTGTTAGGTTTCTCTTAGAAAGTAAGCCCCCACCCCCACCCCTTTCTGCCAGCCTTTGTTGGGGCCTGGACCTGGTGTAACAGTCACTCAGAACAAAGTCCACCTGTCACTCAGGGTGTTTGGGTCCCTGGGAGAGTACAGTCCCTGACTCACCAGTTTGCATAGTCCCATATGACCAGCGGTTCCTTTTCTGGAGACAAAGTGCGTCCCAGGTACTATGGGTAGTGCTGGTGGAAGTGTCTTCAGGTCCAAATCACTTCCTGGCGTGATTTGGAGAAATTGTGACCAGCCTTGCTTTCACAATATCTGTAACACTTTTAAGTGTCACAGCTCTTCCTTTATGGTGAAAGTCTGTATTCCAAACGTCAGCCTTCTGAATTCCTGCTCAGGGCTTCCCGTCATGACGTGACAGTGGCTGGTAACACTGCCACATGGGCCTCAGTACCCACACTAGAAAGGGGTTTAAAAGTGGTGGAGAAGGGCACGTGCCCCAGCCTAGGCCCCGAGACCACACCGTGGTACGGATCATGCCGCCCTGCTATGGCACCCAAGCCCAGCACTGCTTGTTCTCCTGAGCGGAAGGTGGTGCATGAAACTTGAGCTGTGGGATGTCCGGGCGACCTCGGGGCAGCGCAGGGCCCTTCCAGCGTTGGCAGCCTGTGCTGAGCAGTGCTTGGGTTTGGGAGCGGTGGCTGATGCGTCTCATGCTGGGGCAGAAGGAGGAGCACAGCCAAGAAGCATCGTGGTCTGGAGAGCTCGCTGCACACGGGTGCCCACAGTGCGCACTGTCCTGTCCCGGCTGTCAGCCTTGGGGATGGTGCCAAGGCTCCTTGGGCAAGGCTCCCAGTAGGGCCGTCTCTGTCACAACCACTGTGTCTGTGCAGAGAGGTGACAGAAGCTGGCGTTTGCACACAGACAGTGGCCGGGTGTGAGAGCTGCCAGTGTGTGCCTGTGGATGGAGACAGTGCCCTTTAGCTCCCACAGTGCAGGGCCACAGCAGGCAGTGCCTGTTATTCAGTGCATCCACCACTGACAACATACTCTGCCTTGGGTGCAGTATTCGTTAGTTATCAAGTATACTTTTATATTTATGGTTTCTAAATCCAGGTATTTTATATAATAAAACACGCACATTTACACCTGGCAGCAGTATGTATTAACAAGACTGAGTACACCACGAGGTGTAATGATGTGTGCTGTGTAGTGGGGAGGTCCCTAGGTATTGATGTGCCTTTTTATGTCATACAGAAATTCTTCGCGTGGCGTCACAGTAGGATCCCCTGCTCCGGTTAGCAGCTGTGTTTTACCTGGTGCCAAAGACCAAAGGATGGGCAGTAGCGCACCAGAACGCTTCAGATGAGAAACTGTCAGACCTGTCGCTTAGGTCTTCCCAGTTGATGCCATCTGACAGTGGTGTTTGGGTCCTTTTCAGTCGCTTTGCTGTACAGGTGTCACAACGCCTGTGCCCATGAACGCACCTGACATGTGGCACTAATGTTCCCACAGGGTGTGTCCTCAAGGTACATGTGCTCCCTTCTGGCCTTGGACCACCAAGGCATGCCCTTCCCTAGAACAGCTGCCACGTAGGTGAAGATTCCATGTCCTCTTAGGAACTTGACTGAAGTGTCCAGCGGGTCACACTGTGGGTTGGCACTTGGGCAGTTGTCTTGGCTGTGATTATGGAAGACACCATTGCAGCAGGTGGGGGCAGGCACTGCCAGCCTCCGCTGCACCACAGCCCAGGCCATTTGTGCGCCATGCCCTTTCTTTAGCACTAAAGCACTTACATTCCCTAAGAAATGAAGAGGAAGGAGCTTGGGATGTCCTTATGGTGTGAACTTGCTCGCCCTTTAAAGACACGTCTCTGTTGTCTGGTTTGTGACACTCACAAATTTGTTTTCCATTTAAGTTGCCATTATGTACTGAGAATTTTAATTATTCAATAAAATAAGGAAATATTTACTATGCATTTTTAAATGGGCTTTTTAGCTTTTTTCCCTCTACCTAGCTGTTCTGTTTATGTGAGTCTAAGGCGATGTCACCTGCTCCGTGTGGTAGCTGAGTGCTCCCCGCCTCTCCACAGGCTCCCTCCGCAGCACTGGCCTCTGAGCACCCCAGGCCCTGGTGCTCACGCACTGCCGCCTCCCCTGCTCTCCCTCACCCCACCAAACTCAGTAGCATGGCAGAGGGCTCAGGGGGAACAGGGTCTGAGTCCACAGTCGAGGCCTCAGGCAGCTCCAGGGGCAGTCATGCCTGTTCCCAGAAGCATATTCTTCCCTTTTTGCAGAGCAGTGCTTCCCTTAATGCTGGACACAGTGTTGCTGTCAGCCTGTGTTGACTGTTGCTGTCAGCTAGAACTACTCTGTGACATCCTGGTGACAGGAAGAGCGGCCTGCCCAGGTTCAGGCCTGCCCATGCTTCAACTCCAAACCTGACACCCTTTCGCCAGACAGGTTTGCTGATGCCTCCACAGAGCTATCCATACTTCCTGTCCTCATGCACACCTTGGGACGTGTAGAGACTCTATCCTCCCTCCCTGCACAACAGCAGTGAGGCCTCACCTTACTCTGCAGTGTTTAGAGTACAAAGCCACAGCTGTTTGTGCCAGAATCTCAAGGCAAGGATGTGGGGAACCTGGAACCCAGTGGCCAGTGAGGCTGTACCCACACGATCCCACCTGCAGCCCAGCCTGTGCTCTGCAGCAGTGCTAAGAGAACCCGGTGGAACAAGCTGAAGCACCCTCCGGAGCCCGAGGTGAGCAGTTGCTTCCTATGAGAAGGAGATGCATCTCACAAGGCCAAGCCCCGCCCTGGGGCCTACGTCCTGCCCACACCTGCTGTCCAGTACCCACTTCCAGAGGCACAGTGGTGATGCAGTTAGAGAGTGGTTTCCAGGGAGGCACCTCTCCCCTCAAGGAATTAGAATTAGCTCTGTAGAACAACTGATGTAGAAGGTAAAAGCTAGGCAGGCTTCACACTTCTAAGTGCATTGAATTGGAGGTCTTCCTGATGAATCCTGTGGATCCTCAGTCTTCTAGAATCATCTCAGACTGCTCGAAATTTCAGACAAAAAGTACATCTTTTGGGGTTGGTTGGTTGGTTTTTGTGCATACTGGGTAGGTGCTCTGCTGCTGAGCTCCCCAGGCATCCACTTTACTAGAACAAAACTGTTAAAGCGCTGGGCTACCTGTGAGCAGGAGGAGATCACACACCTGGCACATGGCGTTTTGGGACGGGGACTTGGAGCTGCTCTGCTCCAGGTCAGTATGCCTGCTTCTCTTTCCCTTTTTATTTGAAGGCATCATGGTACAGATTAAAGGACAACCTTCGATAAAAGGTAGCCCCAACATAAATGCCCTGCCTTGGTGGCCAGCACGCACTCCCTGGCCGTGAGAAGGAGCATCAGCCAAGGCTTAGCTCTCCATATCGTTGTCTCCCAGCATGTGCTTACCATGAGCACCCTGCCAAGGTGGGCTCGGGGCTCCCGTCCACACAAGTTGGTGGCCTACCTGCCAGTTATTTACCCTCTCGTGCAGACAATGGTCTTGGTGGTCCCCTGCACATGGGGTTGTTGGCCAGTTTGTACAGTTCCACTCTCTACAGTAACACACATCCTGCAGCAGGCAGCCTGCTTCCCAGCATGCCAGAAGGTTTCTGATACCCTGAATAGAGCTTGGACACTGCTGGTTCTACGGCTTCCTCAACTCCCAGGGTGTCCCCTCATGAGGTTGATGGAGAAAGTATTTTTGGTGACCTTCTGTGAAGCCAAGTCATGACAGAGCAGAGACATGGATAGACGGAGTGCATGGAACTCTGAGCAGACCTACAGTTGGTGACAGCCTTGGCATGCCAGAGGTAGTTCTGGTGCACTTATGGGGCATGTAGTCAGCAGAAGAGGCACCAAGGAGGCTTTGGGCAGTCAAGACCCCGTGAGGGGCCAGCACAGGGCCACTGGCTCTGAGCATGGGCTGACGTGGAGGTCAAGCACCAGGCCCTTCTGAGCACTGTGGAAGCAGGAAGCAGTGATGAATGACTGAGCAAAGGCTGCCTGTTGCACTTAATAAGGAAAAGGCCTTGTTTATTTGGAACAAAATGAAAGGAGAAAAGTGCTTACTGGACGCTCTGTGGGTGGAGTGAGCTCTGGGCCACACAGCAGCAGTACCAGCCCTGCTGAGCGCCAGCAAGCGTGGCCAGCTCAGGGCTCTGTGACCTATGTCCCAGGTCCTTAGTCGAGGGGTGACACAGCGACATTCAGGGAGATTGTCACTACACAGACGAAGAGCAGGGGCTGGCACTTGAACTCCTCAGGAGCCATTCTTCCACTTCCCCTGTTCCTTTTCATCCAGATCATATATGAAAGTGACCCATGACACCCTAGTCCACTTGTGAAGCCAGAAATAATCTTGCTAACTTGCTGAGCCCATACTTACCTCAGTCTTTCATGCAGCTTGGCTGCGCTCCGTCTGAGATGAGTGATCAACTATTTGACCCAAGTTTGCACTCTGCACTTCTGTTCTCAGATCAACCCTCAACTTCACCTGGAATTTGCCTAACAGGAGCCGATTCATCCATTGTTAGGCAGATATTTTCATGGATTGTTCATTATGGTGTTTTTTAAAAAAATTGGAGTAATAAAAGGAAAGTGTCTTTCCCTCTGCATGTGATAGACCTGGATCTTTCATCTCTAGTTAAATGAATAAAGCAGCCTAAGGGCTGGGCATGGTGGCACATGCCCATAATTCCAGCACTTGGGAGGCTGAGGCAGGGAGATAATCTTGAGTTCAAGACCAACATGGGCTATGAGACAAAAAAAAAAAAGTAGAGGTAAGCACCAAATATAACTGCATTTTAAGCAGCATTTACCAAATGAGTACTGAAAACATTTTAGAAATAATTCCACAAAGAAAATAACCTAGGGGCCAGTGAGATGGCTTAGTAGAATAAGGCTTGCAAGAGCCTGAGTTCAATCCCCGGTTCCGCCAAAAAAAAAAAAAAAAAAAAAAGAATCTTCTAGAAATGGTCCTTGCTGACAGTTTGAAATAAGAGTTTTAAATGTCAAACGTCCCTGCAACGGGTTCCGCACGTTGCTGCCTGAGGGTGCCTCCCGTGGCCTCCCAGGCACTGCCAGTTGCAGTACCACTGCAGGCCAGCTGGAGCCCTCCCAAAGGAGAGTGAGCTCCAGCTCATAACTGCTGTTCGTGCCTCTCAACCTGAAATACTTTAATTTTCGAAATTAAGGATTCCCTCACCTCGTGCTGTGGCGCACACCTGTAATCCCAGCCACCCAGCAGCTGAGGTGTGATGGCTACACCAAAGCCATCATGTGGGTGCTGGCTTTGGCAGCAGATACACTAAAACGGGAATGCTAGAGAATTACCATGACCCCAGCACAAGGATGACATGCAAATTTATGAATAATTCCATATTTTAAAACCAAGAACCAACATGGGCACCTTAGATCCTGTCTCAAGGATGATAAAAGAGACTGGGTGTGGTGGTAAATGCCTGTAATCCCAGGACTTTGGAGACTGTAAACAAGTGGATCACTATGAGTCCAATCTAGTAGTGAGACCCTGAACACCCTGTTGACCCTTCCCTAAAAAAATTTAAAAACAAAAGCTAGGCGTGGTGGCGCATGGCTGTAATCCCAGCACTCAGGAGGCTGAGACACGAGGATTGTTGTGAGTTTGAGACCAGCCTGAACTACAAAGTGAGCTTAAGGCCAGCCTGAATTGCAGTGAGACCCTGTCTCAAAAAGAAAAAAGAAAAAAAAAAAAAAAAAAAAAATATATATATATATATATATGTATATATATGTGCCTTTAAGAACTTTATAATAGGAACTCTTGTAACTCAGCAAACCTTACGTTTTCTGATTTCTGATGCCTTGGATATAGGAGATCTGTTTTACAAATTTTCAACGTTAACTCTTTATCAGTAAAAGCTGAACATACTTTGTGGGTCCTTTAACATTTAAGAACAAGTTTAGGGCATAGATTTTAACCATGCATTTAGCCCTGTTAGCCATGCAGTTGCGTACGCATTGCCAACGAAAGGGTTCTCGAATACCGGGGGGAGGCTGGGCAAATGAAAGGCAAGGCCTTTAATATTATCATAGGCCAGGCGAGTTGGCACACACCTGCCATCCTAGCACTCCGGAAGCTGAGGCAGGAGGACCAACACAAGGCTGAGGGCCACCTGGGCTACATAGATCAAGATCACACTAAGCCACATAGAGTGACCCTATCTCCAAAAAAAAAAAAAAAAGCCCTTTGTATTATCACAGGGCCCCAGATAACAAGTCTGAATCACACTGACTACTGTCTTGTCACTGTTCAGAGCACCCTGCTAAAGTAATGCTTGTGCTTTTGGTGGCTTCAATGAAAGTGCTCAGGGTCAAGGTCAAAAGGGACCTGGTGCCCAAAGGCAGAGCGCACAGCGCCAAGTTGAGGAGAAGCACATGTCTGTTGCTGCTTGACGAAGAATCTCCACCGGGATTTTGTTTCATTGTCCAGAGCCACTCCCCAGGAGATTGGTCTCTCACGTAGGTCTGTGTCTTGAAGGAGCTGTGGTTTGCTGGAGCTGCCAGGTTGTTTTCCCAAGTGTTTAGTGGCACTTCATGGTTCTAGTAATCTATTCACTGAATTTTGTAATGACAGCTGTTGGCAAAATAGAAACTATTTACAGTAATATCAAGCAATGGCTTTTAACTTCCACTGAATCAAAAGTAGTTTGTTCCAAAGGAGCAGTCTGCTCTGAAGGGGAGTTTCTTTAATGAGTTTTAGGGAGGGGCTGTCCTCTGAGGGAAGCATCTGCCCTCATGGCCCTGCTGACCACACTGGCCATAGCATGCTTGCTTACCCCACCCTGTGCCCTAGCGCTTCCCAGGGACAGGCCAGCCTCATCTGTCACCATCTGCTACCTGAAATTCGTCTTGTCCGCTAGTGCATGCCTTGGGATGCACGTCTTCTAATGAAGTGGCAATCTTTGGTTCTCATAACTGAGTTCAGAACATCAGAGCTGCTAGTGCTGAGTGATACCATTGTAGAAAATAGATTGTGGCAGCTGCATACTTTTCTCTGAATTTTAGTTGCATAAATGGGGCTCAGTGGGTCCAGGGCAGCACCTGCTTGGCAAGTGTGAGGTCCTGGGTTGATCTCCAGTAATAGGCCTTCCCAGTAATGGGCCTCATCCAGTTTTGGATTACGAAGGCCAGAGAGGAGCACAAACCCTAAACAGCTCATCTTTGGAAGCAGCTCTTCTCAGCACAGGAAGTACTGTACAGCACAGGGACCAACACTGAGCAGTCAGAATTTTATGTCATACTAAGGTTTAGTATATTTTTAACTAAATATGGAATAAAAGCAAGTTCTAATAAGCTGGTTGTTAAAGTTTCATCA
>PVKA01003888.1:12751-71411 GCA_004027165.1 Ctenomys sociabilis
TTTTTTTTTTTTTTTTTTTTTTTTTTTTTTTTTTTTTTTTTTTTTTTTTTTTTTTTTTTTTTTTTTTTTTTTTTTTTTTTTTTTTTTTTTTGTCTTTTTGAGACAGGGTCTCACTATGCAGTTCAGGCTGGCCTTAAGTTCACTTTGTAGCTCAGGCTGGTCTTGAACTCACAACAATCCTCCTGCCTCAGCCTCCCGATCTTGTTTTAAATGTGTCTTAAAGAAAACTCCAGAGGAAAGTTCTGCTCTTATAAATGTCTGTTCATCTAAAGAACCCAGATAAGTGAAATCCTAACAACAGGGAGGTCTTTGCAGATCTCTGAACTTGTCAATGTGAAAATAAGGACTCGCTCTTCTGCCTGTTGGGTGCTGAGAGGCTCCCACAGCCCCTGGCTGGAGGCAGAGCCCTCCCAGGGACCTGCTGGGCTGCTCTGTATTGAACTGCCTGCACACTCAAGACTTTTAGGGCGACTAATCCAAGTTGTGGATTTTGTTGTTGTTGTTTTTTTGTTTTTTCTTGAGACAGGGTCTCACTATGCAGTTCAGACTGGCCTTAAGCTCACTTTTTAGCTCAGGCTGGTCTCAAACTCACAACAACCCTCCTGCCTCAGCCTCCTGAGGCATGCGCCACCACGCCTAGCTCAAGTTGTGGATTTATAAACTGGTTACCATAGGTGACTTCATGTAACTCCTATGATGTGGTTCTCATGTGACAACATGGCACCAAAACCCACTTTAGGTGGAGTAATGGGATCCCAGGGTGTGCGTGTTTGCATCTGGAATTCAGATCCGGTCACTTCTTACAGCATTTTGTAAGCTGAGTTAATAATCATGGTTAAGGGGCCAGGGAGATGGCTCAGTGGAATAAGCACTTCCCTGGCAAGCACCAGGGCCTGAGTTCAATCCCCGGTTCTGCCAAAAAAAAAAAAAAAATCATGGTTAGAAACAACAATGTTATTGGAAACCTAAATTTCTTTCTTTCTTTTTTTTTTTTTTTAACTTTTTGAGACAGGGTCTCACTGTGTAATTCAGGCTGGCCTTGAGCTCACCTTGTAGTCCAGGCTGGTCTCAAACTCACAATGATTCTCCTGCTTCAGCCTCCCAGAGTGCTGGGATTACAGGCATGTGCCACCATGCCCAGTCTTGGAAATACAAATTTCTATCTTCAAGCAGTTTTTAAATGGTATTTAAATTTCTTCTTTTAAAGATATCTTTAAAATTTAGAACTTAATAATTACTGGTTTACCATAGAAAAAAAGTTAGAAAACATTGAAAATTTTTTTAAAAAAGGAAATTTCTTTATTATAAAATGTATGATAAAATATGCTTCATTTTTAGCCTTCTTAAAATTAGGCTGAAAATTGAAGACTTCGGTATTCAAAGGCCATTGAATACCACTGTTTCAAGGAGGGGGAGAAAAATCAGTACTACTTATTGTGACATAATTCTAGAAACCAAAAAAATTTTCATTAATGGGCCAGGGAGATATCTCAGTGGCATAAGTGCCTACCTGGCAAGCACAAGGTCCTGAGTTCAGTAGTCGAAGAAAAAAAAATGAACAATTTTGTATGATCTGGTTTTTCCGTGAGGTCAGGAAGTGTGGCATTAAAACAGCCACGCCTTCCAGGTCAGCAGCTGTCTGACCTAGTCTCAGGCTGAAGCCCCCACTGCCCATGCAGCCCCTCCCCCCACCCCTTTTGCTTTGCCATCTTGGTGCTGAAAGAAACCCCAAGAGACACAGTTTTGAGGCCCCCCACCCTCGCATCCCCTCTGCCCCCTGAGACCCACACCATCTCTTTTGGACTGGGGAAATCAGCCACTTTCATTTATGTCGCATGTGGACCTGCCTGTGTGCACATCTGCCTAGTCAGGAGCAGCAGCGTGGCAGGCAGAGCCCCAGGGAAGCAGGGCTCTCGCAGCACCACACCATTCTCATCTCTGCTCCACCCTGCCCATTCGTTTCCAGGCCTCCCTGCCGGCGATAGTCCTCAGCCTTCTTCCTCCAGCCGGAAGAGCCCTCTGAGCCTGAGCCCTGCATTTCGGGTGGCTCTGGGCCCTGCTGAGCAGGGCTCATATCCCCTGCTCAGCCCTGCCCTTAGTGACACTGGTGGACTGCGGACGGAGGACCAGGAGGAGCCCAGACCCAAGGTGGGCAGCTAGAGGCTGAGTGCTTGCTGGGCCCCAGGGTAGGGAGGGTTTGCTCACCCATGAGCCAGGTGCAGGAAATGGGTGACAAGTGTCTTCATTTAACCAGCAGTCTTGTTACCTTCGGGTTCTGGGTGTCTGGCTGGGTAGGGATGGGACAGGCTCACCCTAGGAGGTAGGCTTTTGGGCTCACCCTCCTCCCTCTTCTTAGGACTCCTTCCCCCTTCCCTCTCTGCTTCCTTTGCCAGTTATATAGTAGGACAAGATCAGGTGCAGAGGGAGGGCCGACCAGGGGCTGGGCCATCAGATGAGTATGGCCCAAGCTAGAGGCTGGAAACAGTGCTGGGCCCGGGACAGGGCACGGGCAGGAACGCTTCTGATGGAGGACTGAGCAGTGCTGGACACATCAGAGTCTATAGTGACCACGTGGAAAGCCTGTCCTTCATAGATGCAGGGGATGCCCAATCCCCAAACAGCCTCCACTCTGCTGGCCTCTGTCGTGGTGTCACGGTGAAGGTGGTCAGGCAGTGGGGTCCACCTAGTGTCTGGTTTGCAAATTGGCACATAAGAAAGGCTTGGCAGTGAATGTGCTTCAAATAAGCTTTAGACCATGCTGTCCCTGAAAGGTCGAAGAGGGAAGAGGTGAGGGCCCAGAGTGGCATCTGAGAGAGTGGGCAGGGCCTGCTGGGGTACTGTCACAGGAGAAATACTGGCTCTTGCTTTCCACATACACCCAGATTCCTTCTAGAGAGGTTTCGCTGGGTTCATGGTTTCAGAGGTTGCAGTCTGGGCCCGTGGCTTCTGGCCAGTGTTGGAACATCATGGTGGGTGCATGTGGCAGAGCCAGGCCTTCCTAAGCCCACAGCCAGGATGTGAAGAGGGGACTAGGGGCAGTGGGCCTACCGTGCTCCCAAGCACGCCCCAGTGACCGAGGCCTACTGGGCTGCCTCCCAGCCTTTCACAGCCCTGTGAAGAGCACCCTGAACCAAGCCATTGCAGTGCTCTTATCTGAACTGACAAAGTGTCTTGTCCAAGATCCAGACGTTCAGTTGGCAGGGCCCAGAGGACACCTGAAGTTCCTCAGCAGGCAGCACAGCAGCCTTCACATGTAGCGAGGCCCTGGGTCCCGCGTGACTGGAGCAGACTGCCTGCTGGCTGGTTCTGCTTGCTGCAGGTCACTCCCTGTCCCCCAGCCAGAGTACCTCTGCTGGCCACTTGGACGCTTAGCCTGTTTGGCAGCAAGGCGGTTGTCCTGTTGGGTGGCTTATTGTTTATTTTAGAAACTTAATAAAAATCTACTTGTTTCACTGTTTCTTTGATTAAAAAAAAAAAAAAAAAAAGATAAAATCTTTTTAAAACTGAATTTTTTCCTGTTTTTTTTTTTTCCTTGTAGTACTGGAGATTGAACCAGGGTAGAACCTTACACTTGCTAGTCAAGCACTCTGCCACTGAGCCACACCCCCAGCCCTAAAGTTCACATTTATTTATTTATTTATTTATTTATTTTTGGTACCAGGGATTGAACTTGGATCCTTGCGCTTGCCAGGCAGGTGCTTATGCTGCTCAGCTATCCCTCTAGCCCCTAAAACTAGTTGACAACAAGCATCCCCCTCTGTGGGATGAGGACCTGTCACACTGGAGCGGCCTGGTACCTACGGGGCCTGAGGACAACATGAGCACCCCTACTCCATGCCCTCAGGTGACTCCTGTGGCAGGACTGGAGCTGTGGCTCTGGTCCCCTCCTGCAGGGAGGGTTGTATGTGGTTGCCCTGTCAGCATATACAGGTGAGGCTGATGTTGAGCATGGTGGGCTGCTGGGATGGCAGGGGCGACCCTTGCTCATGATGGCCCAGGTCCAGTCTGTCACACTTGGGTTGTTGAACACAGACTTCTGGGCAAGCCACACTCGGGGTCAGGACTGCAGCTCTGAGGTGGGCTCCCACCCAAGTCCTCTGAGACCTGTTGGACCTGTGTGCCCAGCAAAGCCACTACAGGCTCCTGGGAGCCCTAGCCCTAGAATCACTGTTTTTTTTTTCCAGAACCAGGGACTGAACTCAGGCCTTTGTGCTTTCCAAGGAAGCACTTATTCCACTGAGCCATCTCCCCAGCCCCTGGAATCGCTATCTTACTTGTTTGCTGTGCTATTTGATTTGGTGCTTTGGTCAGTGGTGGGGTCTCACTGAATTGCCCATGCTGGGCTCCAACTTAAGCTCTTCCTGCCTCAACCCCACCATACTCGGGGTTACACATATATCTCACACCTAGACAGGTTTACTAATGCTCCTTAAGGGACCTGGGTTAGCGATCCACCATGCTCCCATTGGTGCCTCGGCTGCCTGCCTGTGCAGAGGAACAGGGATGGCCTGACCCTCGGCCCGCGGAGCAAAGCTACGGCCGCCCTCCCAGGGTCTCCCACTTGATACTCCAATTCTCTCCTTTTCAATAGAAGCTGGTTCGAGGAATCTGATTTCTGTAGAGCAATATTCCAAGTTAGGATGCAACTGGGTGCCACATGGAGGTGATGGACAGGCAGTGACATCACTGTGCCTCCCTCCCCACCGCGCCCAAGGCCAGCCATTCACAGGTGCGGCAGCTGAGACCTGGCCCTCGTGTGAGGGAGTTGGTGCCTCCCCCACCCACCAAAAGACACGGGCTTCTAAGGCCAGTTCCAACACCAGCTGTCTACAGAGCTATCAAGCCACCACCACCACTTGCACAAAATAGGGGTGTGAAAATTGTAAAATGACTCAGCTGCTCTGCTGGAAAGGAGGCCTGATGCTTCAGGGTCTGTGTGGGAATTCCAAAGGGGCACTGCAGGGATCCATCTTGGAGGAGCTGGGGGAGAGCACAGTGGGACCCAAGCCTAAAGGGCTCCAGTGGCCATGGGTTGTAGGGCAGCTGGGGAACACCAGGGCACACAAGATGGGCGCACTTCAGCCACCCTTTCAGCTACAAGGTGCTCTGCAGGAGTCGACCTATGCTCAAAGCCAGAGGCCCAGGAAGGAAGACACCAGCACCATGGTGGCTTCCAGCCAGCGACCTCAACCCCTTGTGCTCCTTCCCGCCTTGCAGGCCACCCTTCCTCCCCAAACTCTACCCACCTAATCCACCTTCGGCTCTAGCCAAGGCCTGCTGCCTTTCTGGCTTCCTCTCCCACATGCACAGTGGCAGCTTACGTGGCTGGTACAGATGCCTTCCCTGCCCTCCTTGTCTGCTTGCATCATGGAATTCAAGCAGATCAAACTGCATTCTCAGGGACCCAGAGATCCAAAGCTCCCAGAGGCAGATGGCCCACCTCCCCCAAGTTATTTCATCCCCTTCACCACCTCCATTGTCCCCTGCTTTGGGCTTCAGCCTCATTTGCAGCCCACCCGTCACTCCAGGGAAGATGCAGGCCACCTCTGCACTCAGCCTCCAACCTCACCCCCCCCCAGCTCTGCATTGTTTCCTGCACTTCCTCTTGGCAGGCTGCCAGCTCAGGGCAGGGCCCTTTGCACATGCGCTGCCCTGGGTGCCTGTTTGGAGCTAGCATGTGCTAACCCCATGTTTGTGCAGTGAACAAAGACCAGCTGCCTTAACTCCACTGTCGTGGGGGGAGGGGGCGTAGTGAGCTGTGCAGGGATAGAGCAAAATCATGTCTTCTGGCAAGTACCAGCAGAGGGGCCGGGGCTCAGAGGGGAGAGCAAGAGGCCCTCTGAGGACACAGCAGGCACTATAAGGCCAGGGTGAGGCACGTGCTTTGCCAGGACTGAGTGAGCAGGCAGGCTGTAGAATGTATCAGTCACTGACTTGCTGTCCAGGTACCCACGGGTTGGGCACAGACAGCTCTGATGGGGTTTTATTTTAACTTTCTGCAAAAGCGTATTCCAGAGGGGCTCAGTCCTTCTTGGCAGCTGCCTTCCTCAGGGCAGCCAGCATGTTGCTCAGCTCCTCACGCTTCCTCTTGGTGCAGATGTGCATCCCCACCCTTTTCTTGATGAACTTGAGAGGGCGTTTCTCCTTGGAGAGCGTGAGCAGCTCCATGGCGCGGCGCGCATAGCGGGCAAAGCCGCACAGCTCCTGTGCGAACTTGGTGTGTTTAGTGAGGCAGCCACAGTAGCAGCTGTGCTTTGGTTTGCTCACATTCTTAGTCATCTTGTGGCCCTTGCTGAGGTCCATGGCCATGGGATAGTGGAGGGCCATGGCCAGTACTCTTCGATGGTTGCTGTGGGGGAAGCTGATGTAAAGATTTATGCAAGCTGAAGAGAAACCAGAGTACTGATGGGGATTCAGGCATTGCCTGGACAGGATGAGCACGAGTCGCCCTGGGGTCATAGGGACTGAGAGCTAAGCCTAGGTTTGGGGTCATCAGCAAGCCGTGTGCTGTGCATCAGGGACCTTTAGAACATACCCTGATAGGTCATTTTAGGGACTTCTCTGAGTCAAATTCAATTATTTGTCATGTCACACACACTTGCATAGCACACACACACATTTGTAGTTCAGTGTGTTAACCAGCTGTGCCACTGGAAATGACAGAAGAGCAATAATTTCATCACAAAACCAGTAATAAGCTCCACCCTGTTTATAGATATTAATATTTGAGCAGAAGTTTTCTCTGAGGAGTATCAGAGAGAAAAACATGCGAAGGAGCTGCCTGACCTTGTGACTTCACTTAGAAGTACAGTACACCCCTTCAGAAACTATGACCACAGGTCCCGTGCTGGTGTTACCTGCAGAAGCAAGCAGGTCCCTGAACCCAGAAGGGTGACGTGCTCATGACCATCTTCTTCTTTCAGCGTGCACCAGAAGATGAGGCCTATTTCATAGCAAAGGAGATTCTTGCTACAGAACGAACATACCTAAAGGATTTAGAAGTTATTACTGTGGTATGAAACCCCAGTCCTTGTTTACTTTTATTTTTTTAATATGTCTTAAATCTAAGCATAGGTTCCATCCTGAGAAATAGCTCCTGATAATTGCTACATGAATTTTATTTAACATACCTTCCTTAAGACATGATGGCTAAGGTCAGAATAGTAGGTCCAAGTTTTTGTGAAGCTGTAAAGCTAGAAATGTGTCCATTTCAAAATCTGACCTAGAATTGTTTTGCTCTATTTGAAGATCCGGTGTTCAGCAAAGGAATGGCTGGAGTGTTAGCGTCTTTCTCACAGGCAGTGTCTGGAAGGTCTTGGTTGGGTGTCCTCTGATCATAGGTCCTCAGGAGCGTGGTCTCTCAGTCCCCAGCAAAGGCCATGTCTCCTGTCCTGCCACACCCCTCCCACAGTGGTTCCGCAGTGCAGTGGTCAAGGAGGACGCCATGCCCACAGCCCTGATGACCCTGCTTTTCACCAACATCGATCCTGTCTACGAGTTCCACAGAGGCTTCCTGCATGAGGTGGAGCACAGGCTGGCGCTCTGGTAAATGTTGCATGTTGGGCGCTCCTCATATCCTGGACCCCCACAAATAGGAAACCACTTTCTGGGTGCTCCTGTGGCTGGCTCCCGCTTCTGGGACTCCTACTGCACACACTGGTAACTCCCTTGCCTGGACCCTACATGGACAATACCTGAGTGCTGCCCCTGTGGGTGGACCCTGCCCTCATTACCATCATGCTCTCAAGAATTTTCAAGAAACTAATTCAGAAGTATCATTATGTCACTTAAGTATATTTTTAAATCCTGTAGAGAGATCTCTATAAATTTAGCAGTAACCTTTATTCATCCTTTTTCAGAGAAGACAGTGAAAGGACCAAATTAAAAGTGGGTGAACCTTTTTTAACCTTGTTACAAATGTTTTAAGGGAATTGCCAAGACATGTAGTAAAGGTCCTTCCACCTCAAAAGTACCCCACCACTCACATGATTGTGATTAGGGCAGCTAATAAAGCTGCCCTCCGTTCACGGTATTTTCTGCCAGTTTTCATGGGGCTTAACCCTCTTGCTCCTCTTTCCTCCAGGGAAGGGCTCTCCACTGCCCACGTGAAAGATGATCATCAACGAATTGGGGACATCCTACTCAGGACGATGTGCCAGTTAAAGGTAGGCCTAGTACAAAGGCTGTGGGTGAAAACAGATCTGTTGTTCTCAGTGTTGCCTTCAGAACAGCATTTCCCAGAATAGAAACTATCCCCAGGAACAAATTTCTTTTTTTTTTTTTTTTTGTCTTTTTGAGACAGGGTCTCACTATGCACTTCAGGCTGGCCTTAAGCTCACTTTGTAGCTCAGGCTGGTCTCGAACTCACAGCAATCCTCCTGTCTCAGCCTCCCAAGTGCTGGGATTACAGGCCTGCACCACCACGCCCGGCTTTTTTAAAATTTTTTTATTGGCAGAACCAGGGATTGAACTCAGGCCCTTGTCTTGCTAGGGAAGTGCTTATTCCCTGAGCCATCTCCCTGGCCCATTCAAATTTCCCTTATAACATTGTTCTTAGCAACAGGGTTTCCTTCAGAAGAGGATTCCCCTCAGAACATTTCATTTAGAATAGTATGCTCAGAAAAAAAACATAGTGTGCTCTGGAACAAGATTTCCCACAGAACAGTTCTCCTCAGCATAGTGTTCACCTGGGCCAGCGAGATAGCTCCACAGACTAAGCATCAGCTTAGGCAAGCACAAGGACTGAGGTTCAACCCTTGGCACCAAATGCCATACCACAACCCCACTCCTACTTTGCCCCTGCGCACACCACGGAGACAGGAGATGGAGATAGGCCGTGGTGGCACGTGCCTATAATCTCAGTGCTGGGGAGGCTGGAAATAGGAGGATCAAGTGAGAGCTGTGTAGTGAGACCTTGTACCAAATACATGAAAAGAAAAAAAAAAAGAGTTCCCCTCAGAAGCAGTATTTCTCTCAAAGAAGCATTCCATCAGAATGGAGCTGCTCTCAGTGCAGTCTTCTTAAAACAGTGTTCCCCTCAAAACACACTTCAGAGCAGGGTTCCTTCCCCTCAGAACCCTGAAGGTTCTACTCAGAACATCGTTTTCCAAAACAAAGTTCCAATAAAAATGTCTTTTCAGAAAAGAATTCCCCAGGATAGAATCCCCTCAGAACAGCATTCTCCTCAGAACAGGGTCTCCCTAAGAACACTGTTCCCCTAAGAACACACTGGCTCAAAACAGGCTGTCTCTCAAAACAAATTCCCCTTCAGTACATGCTCTCAAAATAGCATTCCTCTCAACCTCCTTCCACAGGGTAGTTTCCCTAAGAATAGCTCTTTCAAGTAGCATTCTCCTCAGAGCAGCCTTCCCTTTAACAGTGCTCCATCAAACAGGGTTCTACTCCAGATAGCATACCTCAGAAAGGGATTTCCTCAGAGTATCTTTCCCTATCACATTATTTCCACAGAACATAGGCTTTTTATCACATTATTCTCAGAATAGTGTTCTTCCAATAGGGTTCTCCTCAAAACTGATTTCTCCTCAAAATACTTCCCCAAGAAATAACAGTGTTCCCCTAGTTTCCCAGAATAAGGTAACCTTCAGAACAGTTCTGGTTGCCCCACCCAGAACTGTTACACACAGCTTTCACCTTAGAATGTAATTCCTAACAACAAGGTTGCCCTCAGAATAGGATTCCCCTGAACAAGATGCATTGAAAAAGCATTTCTTAGATTAAGATCCTTAAAGTAGATAAGATCTTCCTCAGAACAGTGCTCTCTCAAACAGTACTTCAGAACAAGAGTCCTTTCAGAGCAGGGTTCTTAAAATAGCTTTTTCCTGGGCTGGGGAGATGGCTCAGTGGAATAAGCACTTCCCTGACAGTGCCTGAGTTCAATCCCCAGTTCCGCAAAAAAAAAAAAAAAAAAGCTTTTCCCAAGGTTTCCCTCAGAAGAGGATCCCTTTAGCCTAAGATTGCACTCAGAACAGTGCTCAGTTGCTCAGTACAGCACTCCCCTCAGAACAGCTTTCTATTCAGAGCACTGTTTCTTCAGAACAGTAATTCCCTCATAGAACTTTTCTTAGAACTGGGTTCCTGTTAGAAAGAGTTCTTCAGAACAGTGTTCTGCTATTATAGCACATCTCAAAACATGCTACTTAGGGCTGGCCAGATAGCTCAGCGGATTAAAGTGCCTGCTAGCAGACATAGGGGCCAGGGCTTTGATCCCCAGGCCTGCCTCCCAGCCCCGCCCCCAGGATGTGCTAAAATGGCAAATGAGACTGGGCATGGTGGTGCTCCTGTAATCCCAGCTCTTTGGGAGGCTGTAAATAGGTGGATCACTATGAGTCTGATCTAGTAGTGAGATCCTGAGCAGGAGAATTGTTGCGAGTTTGAGACCAACCTAGGCTACAAAATGAGCTCAAGGTCAGCCTGAACTGCACAGTAATCTCAAAAAAAGACAAAAAATAAAACAACAACAAAATGCTTCTTAAAACAGCAATCCAAAAGACCAAGTTCCTCTCAAAACAGCTTCCCTTCAGAAAACTTTTCCTCATGACAGTCTTACTTTGGAACAGAGTGCTTAGAAGAAATACCCTCTCAGAATACTATTCCCCTCTGAAGAGAACGCCTTTCAGAACAGGTTCCCCTCAGAACAGAGTTCCTCTAGAGCAGTGTTCTTCTCCAAAGGGCATGCCCCAAAACGTTTCCCCTCAAAACTATTCTTTCAGAACTGAGTTTTAAAGCCAGGCATGGTGGCGCATGCCTGTAATCCCAGCACTCGGGAGGCTGAGGCAGGTGGATTGTTGTGAGTTCGAGACCAGCCTGAGCTACAAAGTGAGCTTAAGGCCAGCCTGAAGTGCATAGTGAGACCCTGTCTCAAAAAGACAAAAAAAAAAAAAAAAAAAAAAAGAACTGAGTTTTAAGTTTCCTGAGAGCAGCAGAAAAGGGGAAGAAGTCCCTATTAGAATATCTTTCCACAGAACATTGGTCCCCCTACAAGAGCCTTCCCTGAGAAGAAAAAAAAAAATTTTTTTTTTGGCAGAACTGGGGATTGAACTCAGGCCCTTGCGCTTGCCAGGGAAGCGCTTATGCCACTGAACCATCTCCCCAGCCCCAAAAATTTTCCTTGGAATAGTATTCCCTTCAGTAGGATTCACTTCAGTACAGAATCTCCCTAAGCATGTGTAGCCTCAGAGCATCATTCTTCAGAATAGCTTTTCTCAGAGCACTGCTTCTCTCAGAACAGCATTCCCCAAAATGTTTCCTTGGGGGACTGTGTCCTCCCCCCACCCCCACCACAGAAGTGTCCATCAGAACCAGGGTCCTGTCAGAATCTTTCCCTAGAACATTCTTCCCCTCAGAACAGTGCTCTTCAAACAAGGTTCCCATCCAAAGTTACTCACAGCACAGTGTATCCCTTAGAGTTCCTCTCAAAGCACATCTTCAGCACAATATTCCCCTAGAAACAGGGTCCTTTTCAGAGAAGTTTCATACATTACAGAGTTCCCCTCAGAACAGGATGCTCCCTTCAAGACAGCATTGCCCTAACATTGATACCCTTCAGAGTAGGTACCTTCTCAGAATTAGTTTCCCAAAACAGATGTTTCCAGGATAGACTTATCCTCAGAACAAAGTATTTTAGTACAGCGTTTCCCTGGAAAAAGCGTTTCCCCTCACAGTGGGTTATCTTCAGAACAAGCTTTCTTTGGAACAGAGTTCCTGAAAAATGCCTCAGAATATCATTCCCTTTACAACAGCATTCCCAGGATAGTGACAATATTTACCACAAAATAGAGCTTCCCCTAACAACTCAGTTCTCTTCAGAATTTAGTCCTCCTAAGAACATGAACTGCCTAGTAATACTCTATCTCAAAAAAAATGACAAAAAAAAAAAAAAATAATAATAATAAAATAGCAATCCAGGTGATATTCCTGAGAAATAGTTTCTCCTCAGAAGAGTCACTCGGTACAGGTTTTGCCTTTCCAGAGTAACATCCCCTCCTAACAGCATTCCTTAAAACAGTGTACTTAGGAGAACATTCCCCTCAGGACACGGTTCCTCTTAGTATAGGGTGCCCTTCAAGAGAACAGTCCCTTTAGAACAGTGTCCTCAGATGAGATTCCCTTCAGAGCAGGGATTCTTAGAGCAGTGTCCTCAGAACTGGTGCTCCTCAGTGCCGGGATCCCTTGGAACTCAGTTCCCTTTAGATCCATGTTTCTTTCCCCAAAACAGCATTGTTCGGAGCAGTGTTCCTTTAGAGCAGGATTCTCCAGTACACCATTCCCCTCAGCAAAGTATTTCCTTTCTGATGGGCCCTTTTCAGAATAATGTTCTCCTTAGGACAGTGTATACCAGAATATTGCTCCTTCAGAACAGGGTTCCCCAGATCATGATTCCATGGAACAGACTTTCCCAGAAGAGGGTTTCCCTGTTTTAACATTCCCTTCAGAGCAGCATTCCCATATCTGGTATGGGACTAGGGTTCTGGGTTCATGTTCAGATTTTTTCTTTGGCATGTTAAAGTTCCATGAGGGTAATGTAGCAAGAAATGCAAAAATGAAGGGACTTGTGGATGGCCATAGCGCCAAGAAAAAACCAAGATATTCCTTCATTAAAACCACTTGATTCACATCTACTTTGCGGGTGATAAGATCACTATGTAGGGCCTCGCTCTTGCTGTACAGACTTGGGCCAGGTCTCTGCCCTACACTTTGTGTGCACACAGTTCACCTTTACCACATGACTGCCCCCGGACGTGGAACCCTGCTTGCATCACACTATTGCCAGGAGGCTCCTCCACCCTGAGCCACACAATGCCCTTTGGTGGAATTCCTGTGGCATAGGCTCCCTTCGCTTTGTCTTCAGGTCGCCCCTGCCTGAAGAGTTCCATCTTGCTCATCCCCTTCTGCCCAGCACTTTATGGGTTTCTAAGCAGTTGTTAACTAGGAGCTTCTACTCATTCCAAAACCACTCACTGATTTAATAAGTAAAATACACAAATTCATTTCATGCAGCATATGCTACCATACAAGCCCTCTGTAGTGTTCCATTAAATACATCGGTAAGGACTCAAGTCTGGAACAACCGGAGTCCACGTGTGAGCACTTCAATTTGCATCGCTAAGGTGTTAGACCTAGTTGCTCCCTGCTCCCAATCACCTGGTGTGTGTGACTGCTTTGCCCCACCCACAAGTGATGCTTCCAGATCGAGGGTTAGAGGTGGGCTGAGCATGTTTGCTCTTCCTGTGAGGCAAGCTGCAGCCCTCCTGGCCTCCACTCCTCATCTCTGCAGTGGGAAGGTCCCTGCCCACTCACTATGAGCATTAGAGCAGTAAGCAGGGGTATGGAGAACCCTGACCCTTAATCCACCCAGATTAAGGTGCAGTCTAAGATGGCAAGGGGGCTCGAGAGAGACTGGCTGCACTGTCCCTCCTGTCCTGTCCTGCACCAGCTGTGTCTGCTGTCCATGTGACTCCTGCCCACTCCATATCTCCTTACTTAGGCCTTTGTGCCCCAATAGGAGTTTACCAGCTACTTCCAAAGGCACGACGAAGTTCTCACAGAACTGGAAAAGGCCACCAAACGCTGTAAGAAGCTAGAGGCGGTGTACAAGGAGTTTGAGCTCCAGAAAGTCTGCTACCTGCCACTCAACAGCTTCCTGCTGAAGCCCATCCAGCGGCTGGGGCATTACCGCCTGCTGCTGAGCCGACTGTGCAGGCACTATACCCCTGGGCACTGCGACTATGCTGACTGCTGCGGTGAGCGTGGTGCCCTGCCCTTGTGCCCAGGGCTGAGCTAGGAAGTAGGAGGGATTTGCTAGCTTCTCCCTCCTGGTCTCCCTTTCTCCCTCAACTACTTCAGAGGAGCCAACCACACTCTGGGGCCTGGGCTGCTCACCACCTCAAAGGCCTTTCTCAGCCTCAGATCCCAGCAGCACAGAGAAGGACTAAGCAGGCCCCAGGGCATGTGTGCTGCTCTCCTGCTGCCAAGGTTCCCCTCAGCCCACCTGAGTGACCTGATTTCTGTGTGTGTTCCTGTCTTAGAAACCTTGTCTCCTAAGCTTAGAAGCATTTGGGCTTGTAGTTCTTCTAGTAATTTCTGTTTCTGGCAGATGGATTTTGTTTTTTTTTCTTTTTCTTTTTTTTTTTTTTTTTGAGACAAGAGTCTCACTCTGAAGTCTGGGCTACTTGCTGTTTAGCTCAGGCTGTCCTCAAACTTGGAATCTTCCTGCTTCAGCCTCTTGAATGCTGGGATTACAGACAAATGCCAGCATACCCAGCTTGCACTTTTGTCATTTTCAATTTGCACTGAAGGGACAAGGAATAAAATCTGGACCATTTTTAACTTACATACAGAATTCCAATTGTAGCATAGATTTAGTCCAGGAAATTGCCCAGAAGTAACCCTACTGCTGCATTAAAAGTAGAGATGAATCTAGGCATGTTTGTACATGCCTGAAATCCCAACACTTGGGCTGCTGAGGCAAGAGAACTGACACAAGTACAAGGCCAGTCTGAACTACATAGAGAGTTCACAACCAGCTTAAGTTGTATTATGAAACTGTGCCTAAAAAAAATGTATTGCATTGCCTTCTCATTGGTTTCCTAAACCCTTCCATGTGTGTGAATCAGTATATCCTGAGAAGAAAGAGAATGTATCATAGGTTCTCTTCCTCTTCATTCCAAATTATGTTTGTTAAAAAGAAAAAAGAAGGAAATTTTAAAACTTTCCTGCCAGGTGTGTGGCACACGCCTGTGACCCCAGCACTCAAGAGGCTAAGGCAGCAGGATTGCTGACTTGGAAGCCAGTCTGGGCTACATAATGAGACCCTATCTTGTTAAAAAGCAAACAAGACCCTTCCAAGCATTTTAAGAGACATGTGAAATCACAGCTCGCCTAACGTATGTCTCATCACCACTCACACCATAGTAGTGACGGAGCTGGAGGAAAATGGCAGGGCTCCAGGTGACCAAGGAGACTGCACCAGGTGGCCAGGAGCAACCTATGTCCACTGTGTGCTGGGGCATGTGACTGTGCACGTACAACTGTGCCTCACAACATGCTGAGTTCCTCATCAGTCAAAATAGTCTCACAGGCCTATGGGAAAACAGCATAAGGCTATTTCTCAAGGGTTTGTAAACTGTCACTTTGATACAGCACTAAGAACTCAGCCAACAGGAGCATGACAAAGCCCCAGTGACAGACACCCCTCAGCTGCCCTTCCAGACTGTGACCTACCTTGGGAAAGAGAGGCCACAAATCGTAGCCTTCAGCCCTTGGGCTTTCTGAGAAATGAGAGGTGAGCGCCCGCATAGAAGGGACTTGAGGCTGAGCACGGAGAAAGCATTTCTATTTAGCCTTCCTTTTAATGGGGCTTTCCCAGACTAGTTAGTGCCTGGCCCTTGCTGGGTGCACAGTACTCATGGATGTCACCATCACACACTGGCTTTGTATGTGCCACTGTCATTGTGAGGATGCCATCAGATCAGAATCCTGTGCCCAGCTTGCCATTGCATCCAGGACCCCCATGTGTGGTACAGACCTTGTGTGGCAGTGCAGGATAACATGGACTGGGCATCTGAGTATGGTGGCTCTGAGTACTATCCAAGGAAAACATGGGCCAGACAGCTGTGTAGGACTGAGCCTCTGCCCAGCGGATGTCAAGAGGAGAGGTTCACCCTTAAGCTGGTCTCGGGGAGGGCTCTAGGGCATCACACAGAACAGATGCAGCTGCCAGGACTGCATGTAAAGACCACGGTGGCATCTCTGAAAATCCTCCTGTGTTCTCAGTGCTGCTATCTCTACCAATCACTTGAGTGCTTCTGTCTCACCTGCTTTCTTCTCTGAAAGCTTCTGTGAGGAGGAGGCTGAGAGCAGGGTGGGTCAGGAACAGGGCAGTACTGAGTAAGCTGGGTTTCCTATCAAGCTGCAGGTTTTGTGAAGCAGGGGGTGGGGGACAAGCAGGAAGTTGGTCCTGATAACAAAGAGTGATCCAAAGAGTGGCTCCAACAAGAGGGACGCTCTTTTGTGCTCCAACAACAGCAGAAGCAAGACTGCGTTGGCCAAGTAGCTGCTCCCAGATTGGCCTACTTAGGGCTGGATGGATACTGTGGTGCTTTTGTTTTGTGTTAGTGAGTTTTCCTTCCTAATAACAAAACTCTTGTGCATCACTTATGAAATGCAAAGCATTTACCTTCAAAACAATAAACCATTTCTACTGGACCAATGTCCATGGGCAGCAAGGTGGGGAGAGTGGAGCGGAGATTGCTTGGTGTGGCTGGCAAGGCCATGTCATTAAGATCCAGAACAGTATGCCTTGAATTAGAGCCTATCTTTAAAGTGCCAGTTCCTGCTTTTGATGATAGGAGGGGATATTTGGGGGCTAGGTCTGAGGGGTCTCTCAACACAGATGCCCTGAAGACCATTACAGAAGTAACCACTACTCTCCAGCACAGTCTCGTACGGCTTGAGAACATGCAGAAGCTAACAGAGCTGCAGCGGGACCTGGTTGGTGTGGAGAACCTCATCGCTCCTGGTAGGGTGAGTGGCTGTGTTTTAGGAAAGGGCTTGAGCTGTTTGTTTTGTTTGAGATTTTATGTACTGATCACAGAATTCATTCATTTTATGTATGCAATTCAGCGGTCTTTGGTATTCACAACGCTGTGTAACTATCAACTCCATGTCCTGGGAAAACCCATTGGTACAGAGCCAACCACAACCCACCCTGAGACAGGAGAGGTAGAAAGATCACAGAGTGCAACTTATGGAGGACTTACAGACAGCAAGACCAATGGAGCCCTGAGTTTGGGTCTGGAAGGGGCTTACATAATGCCTGGGACAAAAGTGACTATGAGCCAAAATGTACCTGAAACATCAGGTACATCTGTGGCACTGACAGCACTGAGGTCTATCTAAAGCCCCGGGTACCATTCCTAATGGCTTTATTAAGGACAGGAAAGGCCACTTGTGTGATCATGGCGGGGACAACTTCAGGTGGCTATAGTTAGGTCAAGCTGCAGCCTCCCTGGCAATCACAGACCTACTTTCTGTAAGGAGTTGCCTAGTTGCCCAGTCTAGGCCCTTCAGGCTCATTCTTTTTTCTTTTTCTTTTTTTCTTTTTTTTTTTTTTTTTTGCAGAACCAGGGATTGAACTCAGGCCCTTGCGCTTGCCAGGCAAGAGTTTATTCTCCTGAGCCATCTCCCCAGCCCCTCTTCATGTTCACATTAAGCAGCATTTTGTGTTGAGCTGCTTCTACTCTGCATCATTTCCAGGGTTCATCCCTGTTGCAGACAGTATTTACTCCTTTGTTTTTGGAGTCTTGCGATGTGTCCGAGCTGGCCTTGAACTCACAACCCTCTTAAGCATCTTCTCAAGAACATGATCATTTGCCATTTCACTTCTTTGGAGAAATGTCTAGTCACACCCTTTACCTACCTCTTTTTATTCAGAATATGTAAAGTACTCTTAAACGTTAACAGTAGATGGGGCTGGGGAGACAGCTTGGCAGTCTAAGCACTTGCCTGGCAAGTGCAATCTCCAGTATTACCTGCTGTGTGGGCCACCAAAACTGGGCATGGTGGTGCATGCCTATAGACCCAGCTCTTGGGAGGCTGAGACAGGAGGATCACTATAAGTCTGAGCTGCACAGCAAGACCCTGTAATAAAATAAAGTAAAAGATTTTTTTTTTTTAAAGCTAACAGTAAAACAGCAACGGATTGGGTTTAAGAAAAATGAATTGTTCGTTCCTAAAGACTAGATCCTTATCAGAATATAACTTGTAAATATTTCCAGTGGTCCTGTGCTTTCACTTTTTTGGAGGTATCATTTATAATACAAAAGGCTTCTTCTTTTTTTTTTTTTTTTTTGTCTTTTTGAGACAGGATCTCACTATGCAGTTCAGGCTGGCCTCAAGCTCACTTTGTAACTCAGGCTGGTCTTGAACTCACAACTATCCTCCTGCCTCACCCTCCCTAGTGCTGGGATCACAGGCATGCGCTACCACGCCCCCCTAAAAGGCTTTATTTTTGATGCTGTTTGAAATTATCTAGTTTCTTGTGCCTTATATGTTGTATCTAAGAAACCATGGCCCAACCTAAGGAATGAAGTTTAATCATGGGTGTTGCCTAGTATTTTGTTTTAGCTCTCATAGTTAGGTCCTTGGTATGTGACCACATTCATTCTTTTGCATGCAGATATCTCCCATCTTTTCTGCTTATTAAATTACTTTTCACCCTTGTAAGAAAATCCATGGACCATGTTTAGAGGTTTACTCTCACTTATATTCCATGGGTCTGAATGGCTGTTGGCTGGCTGCCTACTTTCTGTCACCAAAGCCTTTTTCATTGAACTCACTACCGTCTTTGTATTTTAGGGAAGGGTCTACAGGGTGTTCAGGGTCTCACTACTAGACTGGTGTGATCTGCTGTTTACAGCCTCTCGAGCTGGGATTATAGGCACACACCACCACACCCAGTCTCCTTTGCCATCTCAGTGCGCACCAGGGGCGGGGCTGGGCGGCAGGCCAGAAAGATCTAATCCTAGTCCATGGGCCTGCCTTAGTAGGCATTTTAGTCTACTGAGCTATCTGGCTGGCCCAAAATAAGATAGTTTTTAAAACTGCATATTCTGTTTGTGCAAATGAGCTGTATTTTTGTTAGCCTTGTTGAAAGGTTTTTTTTTCCTTTTTTAAAAAATGTACTTGGTTGTCACAGGGTCTCACTACACAGCCCAGATTCACAGTGATCCTCCTGTTTTCAGCATGGCATGGGCTGCTGAGGATCAAAGACAGATCTCTGCACTTGCCCAAGTTTCCCTAAGCAGGTATTTTAGTCTGCTGAGCTATCTCGTCAGCCTGAAAGCATCGATGTAAGTGTGAGCTCCATAGAAGGAATCACACTAGAATATGCAAGCAGAATTTACAATCTCCTGCCTTAGCTCTTGAGTAGCTAGGTTTATATTCATGTACCACTGCCCCCAGCTGAGTAGTTTGGGCTTCATTTGGGTGCAGGGGTCTCTGTACAAGTGGATTCACTGCTGCCACCAGACCCTGTGACCACTGGCTTCCATGACAACCATAACAATAGGCACCCACTCCCTCCCTGGCCTTGAAGGCATTCACAAATGGCCAGGGCCCCACAGCAGGGCGGCGCAGGTTGCAAGCAGGGCAGCTCAGTCAGCCCCACCCCATGGAGTACATGTGTGCCCAAAGACAGGCCCCCTGTCTGCACTGTCGTCCTGTTCAGTGCCCATGGGCACAGTCTGTACCAAATCTACCCTCTTAGTCCTTGGGACACAGAGGGCAACAATGGTTGGCAGCTCCTGGCATGTTCCCAGAGCCCTCAACCTCCTGTTCCTGTTTGAAAGGAGCCCTCTGGAACCCACCCATGAGGGGCTCGCTGGGACCTCCGAGCCTCTCAATTCCTACTCCCAGGACAGGCAGACGTCCCCAGTGGGCGAGGAAGGAGGGGCTTCTCCAGTCTTCTTGACAGGTGATGGGACCAGTCTCCACCACGCACTGCCCAGGACACAGCTAGGACAGCTTCCTCATCTCCTCAGGATAGCCTCATTCCTTGGGATTTTAAAGCTCTGTGATGTTAAAATTTTTATGTACTGCCCTGGGACAGATAATCCAAATGGCCCAGTAATTTGTGGGGACAAACCCCCCCATTCTCATGCCCCTTTCTGCCCAACTTTTCCCATAGCTAGGCTCAGATGGCCTGTAGCTGAAGCTTCTTGTGGCCCCTGTATGGCAAATGCTTAACCTTCATTTGGTCTCTCTGGCCCAGGAACTACTGATCAGAAGCTGATAGGCACTGGGGACCAGGACACTATTGGAGGTAGAGAGCCCTGCCAACAGGGTCTCTATCACAGGTCTTGGAGAAGCTGGCCTGCCCTCACCCTTGCTGTACCTCACCTGTCTTCCAGGAGTTTATCCGTGAGGGCTGCCTCCACAAGCTCACCAAGAAGGGCCTGCAGCAGACAATGTTCTTCCTGGTAGGTCCACAGCATGAACCCCACGTGCCAGGAAGAAGTGGCTGTGCATGGCTACGGCCTGTCTGCCTCACTGTGCCACTCAGCTCCCAGCAGCTTCTGTCCAAGGAGGCAATCTCAGAGTCCCAGGGTAGTCAGGGAGTCCGCATGGTGAGGAAGTGAAAGCAGCTGCTCCTTCTCACCTGTTCTAGACTCCAGGAAGCTATCTGCAGGATCCGCAGAGGCCTAGGGCAGCAATATCCAGGGGAAGGCTGTAGCTCCTTGGCAGGCAGGAGGGCTAGTCTGGTTAAGCAGCACTGTGGCATCGAGGAGCTGTTGCCAGTACCCAACTTTCAGGGTCCAGCTAGGGGTTTCAGCCTGCACTGTGTGGATGCAGTCACTGAGCCACAACAGCCAGCATTCACCAAGGCTGGCTACCAGGTCTGCTGGTTTGTGTGCTTACTGCTTACCTCTGATCAGAAGTGATCAAATGCTTTTTATTGCCAAAGATCACCAGCAAGCTTCACAGATCTGATAACCACTTAATGGCCATCTAAAATCCAGGGGAGTTTATCAGGTTGTTGAAGCTTTGTCCCTTGATTCTTCTGACCCTTAGTTTTCTGATATGCTGCTGTACTCAAGCAAAGGCATCACAGGGAGCAGCCACTTCAGGATCCGGGGCCTCCTTCCACTGCGCGGCATGCTGGTGAGTGGTACCACTCTGCCCCCCTCATATAGTAGCAGTTTCCTACCCAGGTATAATGGCTATTCTGCCTCAGAGGACCCTCTGGGCTTCTCTACATCTTAGGTTCTGATGATATCTGGATTCTCTATCCTCCACTAACCTGTGACCCAGCAGGCTGGGTGGGCCCTTTTATACAGGTCTCTAGTTTCTCAGCACCAGGCAAGACAAACCTGGCCACCCCTAACTCAAACAGGGCTTTATAGCCAGCTTCCTCCACAAGCCACCTGCACTTGTCATCTTCATCCACAAGCATAAGCAGCTTCTTTCTGCTCTTCCCCCTGGAATGGAATTCCATCCCTCAGTCACAAGCTCTGTGCCCTCTCACCTAGGCCTCTTGTCCACATCACACACATGCCCCATATCACCTTGGCCGGGGCAGCGATGGGACAGCCATAGACCACTCGCACTCTTGTGGCTGATGAAAGCCCTGCTTGAGGTCACGGAAATGTGGTCTGGTACTGTATGGCTTTACATGCGTCCTCTTGGGAAGCAGCAGGTGAGGCACATTGAGCTTTGCCAGTGGTCATCTCTCTCCAACCCACACTGTCCACTGCTGGAACACACACGCCTGATCTCTGTCCCCTCATCAGTCTGCCCTGCATGTGTCTATTTAACTCCTGTGCTAAGGCCATGGCTCCCAGCTTCACTGCCAGTTTAATGCAGTTGATTTAATAGCCTCTTCTGTCCTCAGCAGCAGCATGCCCTGTTATTTAAGTCTCCTTTCAAAACATAATTTTATCAAGGAAAAAAAAAATCACAGGAAAGCCTCGCACACTTCAGCCTCCAGGGTCATCACTGTGCCTTTAGTCACCATAGTGCAGGCACTCTGTGACTCCCCACAGCACCTTTTTACACTCTGACTTGTTATGTAATAGAGGCAAGCAGTGATAGGGAGCCCAGGAAGCTGTGCTCCGAGGTACAGTCGCTCACAGGATGTGAGGCTGAAGCTGGCTTATCAAGATGGTAAACAGCACCACTGGGCCTCTGCCTCCAGCTGTGCACAGGGGAGGCAGGCAAGACCCTGCCAGGCCTCAGCAGTGACAGCCATGGTATCAGGAGCTGATTCCTACAGTGCACGTGCTTTCTCTGGACAGAACCAGCTTTTAGGCTATCTGCTGAAAGGTACCCAAGTGCACAGTGTGTGGGCAAAGGCTTAGTGCCCCACTGGTGCGCACACGCCCTGCAGCCTGGAAAGGGCGGTGCTCCATGCCTTCCACTGTTCTGTGACTCCATGACTCAGAACAGAGCACCCTCACACCAACTGTGTCCTTCTGCCATCAGCAGACCTGGCCTCATTCACTAGCTCTGTGCTGTCTCACACAAGAACTCTCAAGTGTATCTGGGGCCCAGGTCCTGAATAATCTGTGAGCTTTTTGTACATACCTGTGAAATCTCCACATACTAAACTATCCAATACTTACAAGTCACACTTGTTACATGTAGGAACTACTTTTCCAACCTGCAACTTGGCTTCACCCTGCAGAATTACCTCCCTTCTGCCACTGCAAGGCCTGGTGGTTGGCATCCTGGCTGTCCTGAGCACACAGGGGGCCCTGCTCCTGATACCCTGAGCAGGACACTGGCTCTCAGAAAGCTGACCTTGATCATGTGGAGGCAGGTTCTGAGTGGTAACGTCAGGTCACAGAGATGCTGGTGGCTTCCTAAGGGCAAGCCATCTCTGCACTCCTCCCAATACTGTACTTGGCCCAAGAACAGCTCTTTGTATATGTATTTGGCTTGATCTAGAGATGCTTTACTTTGAAATTGCTTTATAGAAACACCTCTTAGTCTGCCACAGCTTTTCTTTGCATTTCACATTGGTAGGCTTTGGTGCCAGGTTCATAAGTGAACCATCCCAATTCTCTCTTTAAACGAAAATGTTCAACTTTTTTCTCCTTTGCTTGATTTTCAGCTAATAGTGCTGGACCCACCGGTGAGTACTTGGGTGCCCTCTGGCTCAGAGCTCGCCCACCTGGCTAGCATCTGTCACAGCCTGGGGATACTGTGCCTTCTGTGGCCTCCCTTGTAGTTGCACAGACTTGGGCAGCACAGGTCCAAGCAGGCTGCACCTGGTGTTGCTGGACATCACGTGACCCTCCTTGGACTTGGGTTCAGCCAGTGCCTTCGTTGCTTGTGAAACATTGTTCTTCTTACCCACAGGTAGAAGAGAGCGAGAATGAGTGGTCTGTTCCCCACTGTTTCACCATTTATGCAGCTCAGAAAACAATTGTGGTGGCAGCAAGGTAAGTACTTTGTGTCCCCAACCCAGTTGGCACAGGGCTGAAGGCTGTAGCAGTTGGATACCTTGGAGCTTCCCAGGGTCTTGGTCTCAGCTCTGCTTCCAAGTCCCACAGTCAAAAGTACATCCTGTCTTGTCACACTTACTGTTCTTGGGATTTCATAGGATCTCCCAGGTCATAAGGGCTTCTGACCTGGAGCAAAAGGCAGGGCCTGAGTGCAAGGAGGCTTTCCTTCCCTCAAGAAATAACCTAAGCATGCATCCTAGCCAGCCTGTCTACCTCAGAGGCCCTACAAGCTTTGTCTCAGGAACAGACCCTGCCTCTGACCTGCCTGGAGGAGCAGTGATTAAGTCATACACTGTACTGAGCCTTCCCCTTCCCTCCACAGCACTCGACTGGAAAAAGAGAAGTGGATGCTGGACCTAAACGCTGCAATCCAGGCAGCCAAGAGCAGTGGAGGTGGTGTCCCCTGGCCCCAGCTTCGGGAAGCCCCTGAAAACACACCTCTGGACACTGTTGCCCTGGGTACCCAGGACCACCTGGGAGCAGCTGCAGCAATGTCCAGCACTGCCTCCTCCCCCACAGGGCCCACCAGTGAGCTTGTGCTACAACAGGAACTGGAAGACACTTCCCAGGGCCCTGGAGGCTCCCTGGAAGGGCAGGGCCAGCACCGGGCCAACACCACAGTGTCTGTGTGCTGGTACCGGAACACAAGTGTGTCCAGGGCGGACCACAGTGCTGCTGTTGAGGTATGGCTGTGCTGGTCACCAGCACACTCTCGGGTGCCACTACCTCCTGCTGTCCCTTGGTACAGGTCAGTTTGGAAGACCTCTCTTGCTGGGAAGGGTGTTTCACCCCCAAATCCACATGTGTGGATGCCCTGTGGAGAAGGAAGTCCAGCAGAGGCCAAAGCTCACTTACAATGCCTGGGCATCTGTGAGCGCTGAGCCCCAACTTGAGTATGGCCCCCATGGCCTCTCACATCAGACAGCACCTCCCTCCACTCCATCCCAGCATGACTTGCAAATATCCCCCCAGCAGGTCCTTCCCTGGCCTGCTCTGTGCATTTGTCCATTCTCCAGAGCCAAGGACCAGATGCTTAGTGACACTGTTCTGGGTCAAAGCTAGCAGGTGCCTAACTAGGCTATAAGCTGTTGTCAGGTGGGCTCTGCAGGCTTGCCAGAGGTCTGCATCCAATACCTGACATGGAGCTACTTTGTGGGCAGGTCAAAGAAGGGTCTGGGGTCAGAAACAGGCTAGACAGGGCCTCCGTCACGTGCTTCCATCTGAGCACAGGAGTCTTATCGCTCCTCTTGGGTAGTTCTGTGGGCTGTTGGCCTTTCTTAGTTTTCCACTCAACATCTGGGACAGCTCTCTTGGGGTGCACAACCTGTCATTAGATTACATCTGAAAACACTGCTTGGAGCAGCTGTGCACAGGGATGGCAGGCAAGACCCTGCCAGGCCTCAGCAGTGACAGCTGTGGTGTCTGTCAGGAACTGACTACTACAGCACGTTTTCTCTGGACAGAACCAGCTTTCCGGCTACCTGCTGAGAAAATTCAAGAACACTAATGGCTGGCAGAAGCTCTGGGTGGTCTTTACCAACTTCTGTTTGTTTTTCTACAAGACTCACCAGGTACATACACTTTACTGGGGCCTGGCGCTAGGTGCTGAGGACGCTTTTCTCACCTGCGTCCTCAGCACACCTCTGGCCCACTGCTTGCCCACCCTCTCAGCACCCTCTGTCCAATGGGAATCAGGGCACCCTCACCTTGGGATCCTCCTGGGTACCATTCTGTAGTCACAGTGGGGATAAAACGATGACCTTGCCTATATCCCTATGTGGACTTGCAGGATGACCATCCCCTGGCCAGCCTCCCATTGCTGGGCTACAGTGTGAGCATCCCCAGGGAAGCAGATGGCATCTTCAAGGACTACGTTTTCAAGCTCCAGTTCAAATCCCATGTGTACTTCTTCCGGGCTGAGAGCAAGTACACATTTGAGAGGTGATTTTGTGGGGAACAGACTGGGTCTGGTTGGCACCTCCTCCACCGAAGGAAGGTGGAGACACAATTTCCTGGCCCTGGAGAGTTAAGGGCTGAGCAGTGCTCCAGGTCAGTCTTGGGAAGTTGTGAGAGAACAAGCCCACTGACCTGACAGCCTGGCCTTTCCTGCAGGTGGATGGAGGTGATTGAGAGGGCCAGCAGCTCACGCGGTACTCCCAGCCCCGCACAGGACAGTCCTTCTCATGGCTAGAGAAGGCACAAGGAGAAAGAGTACAGACTACTTCTCCTGGCCCAGGACCTGTTCAGCAGACTGCACGGAACAGAAATGCTCAACACTACCCTCAGGCTGAGCTGAGGTAGAGGTGGCATAGAGAGCATGGTGGCCAAGTTTACATCAGCCCTCAGGCACAACACAGACCCTTGGCTGGCCAGGACGTAGGAAGGACATGGATGTCTCTCTTGAGACCCGAGTAGGACACAGATCCTTGTCTTGACCAAGAATTGTATTCAGGTCTGGACAATGAGTTGCATGTTACTCTGGGATGAAGACAAGGATGGGATTTTAGATGAGATCACCCAGGGCCCAAAAGTCTGGCAAAAGCTAGTGTGGTTCTCATCCCCTCTACCTCTGAAGAGAAGGAAACCAGAGTCCCCTGCAGCCCAGGAGGTTGGCACCTCTACCTTCTTAGCTTCCCTGTGCATTCCTCTTCATGCATGACTACAAATAAATGGCATCCCCTCATCAGCCTGTGTGCCCCTCTGTCCTGCTCTCTAGGGGAGGCAGAGGAGGAAGCAGCCTGGAAGAGTCACTGTGTACTGGGACCCTCAGCAGCTGGGAAACAAAAGTAAACCAAGGAGCAACTGCCCCTGCAGGAATGCCCCCTGGCGGACCCAACACCAGTGTCTCCCATCCAGGTCTTTATTACAAGTGTCAGGGTCTTTAGCGCTCCAGGAAGTGAACACTACCCTCAGAACACCAAAGGAAACAGCTCATTGTCTTAAAAACATTTGAGGTGACACGAGTACTTATGAGAAAACACAGTACCTGATCTAACCCCACAAGGCAGATCTAGGATCATTTTGGACCACCACAGACAGCATCAGAGTAGGAGGGACGAGGAAATGGGCTGGGCTGGGCGGTCCTTGGGGCTGCCATTTCCCCTTCCTAACCCAAGGCAAGTGGACAGAGCTGCCCAACAGTCATTCTACTCCTTGGCCTGGTAGCCATAGGGCTGTTTCTGGAGGAAACTAAGCCCTGTGGCTGTCAGTGCCACCTGCACATGGGCCAGGCGGGGAGAGGGACACTGGATACTACACTGGGTGGGAAGGCGACCCAGCTTGTGAGGCCCCGGGCTGACAAGTCCTTGCAGTCACAACACAGCACGGGTGGGGGACTTCCAAGTCACAGTTTTGTCCACACTTAGCTTAGTAGCAGAGCACACTCCACCCTCTCCATGAAGAGCAGCATGATCAGCGGCTGGATGTCAGGTGATTTCTGCTGTGTGAGAACCTGAGGGAGAGAGAAAGGCCCATCACTGGGCTGTAAGGGCCCCAGCAGACAAGTCCACCGCTGTGGACGTGCTGTCTGCAGGTATCCTGAGATGCTGTGGGTCCTGAGAACAGCAATGACTGGCCTGGGATGCTGGTATCCTATCTTAAAGGTGTGGAAATCAAGGCCCAAAGAGCAGAAGAACCTGGCAAACCAGGACATGCAGCAGCCCAAAGGCTGAGCCTGCTGTCCCAGACCCTTCTGGGAAGCCTTCAGGTAGGGAGTCATCTGCACACACTACGCCCCAGGGCCAGGGCTTCCCCCAGACCCCATGGGCTCAAAGCCACAGATGGAGACAGCCGCCTGCCTCTCACCTCTGCACACGTTCCACCAGGCGCACCATGAGCTGGTCTGAGATGCCAGGGCAGGACTCCTCTGCCAGGCTGAAAGCGTTCTCCAATTCCTCTAGTGCACCCACACTGCCACCGCTCTGCCTATGCTTCTCCTTCAGCTGCAGAGACCAGATCAGGAAGTTGGCAGGTGGTGATGTGGTCTCAGCAACACATCCTGCTGCACTGACAAAAGATCCCCTAGCCCCTGGACTCACACCTCCCATCCAGGGTCCCAGCAGCTACTACACAGACAGGGTTTTACTATGTAGAGAGCCTAAGCTGGCCTTGAACTCAGATATTCTCCTGCCTTAGCCTCCTGGGATTACAGGTATGCACCAGCACGCCCTATGTAGCCTAATACTAAAAAGAGCACCCCAGCAACTTCCAGAATATAGCACAGGCCCGGACACACCAAATATGACCCTGGCCTACAACAGGCAGCAGCCACCCTAGGCCATCAACTCCAGAGACCTCTCTTGCTAGGGCTGAGCCCTGACCTACAGCCTGCTCAGGATATGGATGGCCCTGCATGGCTGTGTCCTCCCCTCAGGTATTGACACTGCCTATCACTACGGTGAGGTGGTGCTTACAGGAGGTCCTCACACTGGGCAATGAGAGCTGGTGCTCTGGGAGGGAGACAGCCCAATCATGCCCAAGCTCCAATTCCAGACATAAGGGTCCCAGCTAGATTGTATATCTGGGGATGGTTCAGACCTCTCATCAGCAGATGATGGTAATGAGGGCTACAGGGTCACCCTCAGGCTGTCCTGCCCTGGAACTGACCCCAGTACCAAGAACCAGCCTCCCTGTCTATCTTCTGTCACAGAACATCAGTTCTTCTTCTTTTGAGCTGGGCATGTGCACACCAATGACCCCAGTGACCCCAAAGGCTGATGCAGCATGGCTACCAGGAGAACCCAGATAACCCAGCAGGCCATCTCAGAATCTAGATGCAGGGCTTCCATTCCCAGTACCACTAACCAAAAAGGGTCCTGTAGGTCAGTACATTCATCCCAGAGGATGGCTGTTCTGTGAAAGTCCGGCCCATAAGCCCACCCACAATCAGCTGCAAGAGACCAAAAAGCACCTGTCTGGAGAACCTGTGCTGCCCAAGCATTGGTGCTGCAGGGGCACAGCAGCACCACAGAACAAACCCAGACCCAACCCCATCCTTACCTCTCCAAAGACTGGCCGGACCAGTGTGGAGAGGCACTGGGACCGTGGCTGTCTCTTGATAGGGTCTGCTTGCTGGAAGAGGAAAGGCAGGGACATGGGATTAGTAAGAGCAGAGGAAATGGCTTCCTGCCTGGCCTAGAAATCCCCCAAAAGACCAAGATCTGTGGGTCCCCCCAAGTCAACTCAATGTGCCTCATATTCCCCACACACCTGGCCTAGGCTTCAGTGTGACGCCAGCCAGCCCAGCAACACTCCTGGCTCCTGATGTCCTGCTCTTCCCTAGCTCCCCCTCCTCACAAGAGCCCAGGCCTCACCCCAGCTCACTCTGCAACTCCACAACCCACCCTAGGACAGACCTTCTGAGAGCTGTGCAGGGCCATCCCCTTGTGCAGCTTGTTGTGCGGGCTGGGCCGGATGGTTGGAGGGAATGTCCATATGGGGCCCTGTTCCCCTTCCTCAGCCTCACCGTCTCTGAAGGAGAGGCTGAGTCAGAAGGGACTGGGGCTCCAGCCCCAGCACCACAGAAAACTGAAAAAGGTTGTTACAGGCAGCATCTTTTTGGGAACAGCAAGATGAAACTACTGTTTCCACCAATGCCCAACCCACCTGTTCCTGGGGCAGGTGTACAGAGTTCCATGTGTGGAGGAACGTGGAACCTGCCCTGTAGCCAAAGGGGCCTTGCACAACACAGACCCCAACCTCTGGAGTAGACACCCACTGGGCCTGCACACCAAGGGCTGTGGTGTAGATATGCAGAACCCCCCCCCCACACACACACACGGACAAGCAAGGCCCCTACATGTCCGAGTCCTCAGAGCTGGACTCCTCGCCATGCCCCTCTGACTTCCAACGCTTGTAGCGATCGATGAGCTCCGTGAGGAAGGAGGTCTTCTTGGTATAGCGTGTGATGAACTTGTGCTTCAGAAGCTCCTTGGCTGTGGGCCTCTGTGAGGATGCATGCTGATCACCAGGTGCCAGGCACAGCCAGTAGCAAACACAATCAAGGTCTATACTTGCAGGCCAGCACACACAAAGCAGGCTGGGTTGACATGGTGGCAGGGGGCAGAGTGGGAGGCCTGCCCTCTAACAGGTCACTAGGCTGGGAGTGAGCTACCCGAGGGTCCTACCCCACCCAGGTTTGTGTCCCCCACCTCCAACAACCTGCCTGCCTGCCTGCCTGCAAGGGCCAAGGGCCAGGCTTACGAATCGGGGGTCCTTGTTGAGACAGGCCTCCACAAACTCCTTGAAGGGCCTGCTGTGGTGGCCTTCCAGTGTGGGTGGGCTGTTCTTAGGGATCAGGAACAGGACTCGCATGGGGTGCAGGTCAGAGTTTGGTGGCTCGCCCTTCGCCAGTTCAATGGCTGTGATGCCCAGGGACCAGATATCGGCCTAGATCAGGTAGCACAGGGGACAACTGTGGCATCCAGCACCCCACATGGCTGCACCAAAAGCCCATCTCACCCCTCAGTCCCCAGCCCACCTTGAAGTCATAGGCTGACTGCTTGATGACCTCCGGTGCCATCCAAAAAGGGGTGCCCACAAATGTGTTCCTCTTGATTTGTGTGTCAGTGAGCTGCCCTGCTACCCCAAAGTCTGCCAGCTTCACATCTCCCTGCTCCGAGAGCAGCACGTTGGCAGCTGCTCAACAAGGACAGGGCTGTCACTTAACTTCACATATCCAGGAAGCCCTGTTCAGGAGCACACCCCACCTGGTCCCTTGGGACTCAGCAAGCCCGTCTTCGGACCCCTACTTTCCTTGCCACCCCTAAATCAGGCAGTCCTGGGCCACAAGGCAGCAGGGCCAATACCCCAAGAGGCCCCCACCTGAATATCCCTGAGGCCCCCAATCTGACCTCAATGATATTCATTCCAACCACAGGGCAGCCACAGGACTCCTGGGAGTGACCCTGACCCAAGCCTACAGCCCACATGGACTGGTCACAAAGCCTCTGTCTCAGCCAGCGGCATCACCAGTGTCAAAATAGCCCAAGGCTCTGGGCACACTGGGAGGGGGAGGGTGGCTGGGCCCTGTGTGCTCAGCAGGGCAACACCTGACAGGCAGGGATCCTTGTCTAGGCTCAAAAAGCCCTGCCCATACTAGGCACAAAGCTGGCTTTTCCAGATCATGGGGGAGACTAAGAAGGCTATGAAGACCAGGAATCAGTCCATGGAAAACACTGGCTCTGGACTCCACCCCATTACTATATGAAAATTTTAAATAAGGTTATAGTAAGGGCCACACCTTCCTGAAACAAAGCAAGCTGGAACCACCATTTCCAGGTGGCCGCAACCAGACTTGAGGCAGTACAGCCACTCGCCCCACCCTGGCCTCTCTAGGTCAGCAGGCCTAGCATGGAACAGAATTATGCCCACAATGCAGGACCTTTGATGTCGCGGTGGATCTTGCGCTCTGAGTGCAGGTAGTCCAGGCCCTTCAGGATCTCCCGCAGGATGGTGGCAATGTAGGTCTCCTCCAGGGGGCCTGGTTTCAACTAAAAGAAAGTGGCAGGGCAGGGGCTCAGCACCCACCCCATACCCATCCCTGAGCTCCACCACCTTGCCCAGGATAAGGCATCCCTGAAATGGTGGACCTGTGTTCTGTTAACAACTTTTGGATCAAAACTCTCAGCCTATGAGTGGGTCAGAGGCTATTTCTAAAGAGTATAAGATACCCTCACTCTTTCTGTGGACTCAAAGCTGAGAACAAGGCCTCATAAACCCACAGCATCCTTGCTCCCCCAACCCATGTGCATGGAACACCATCCTTGTCACCCCCAAGGCCAGCAGAGCCTCAGAACCCCTCTTACCACCAAGCAGGGTGCTCACATCTATTGCTCTAAGTTGTGGAGAAGGTGGCCTAAGGGTTTGGGATACTGCACTATCCACCTACAGCAAGCTTCCCACCACTGTAGCCCATACCCACCAGGTCTAGTGCAGAGCCACCACCCAGGTACTCCATGATAATCCATAGTTTGGTACTCTAGAAAAAGAAAAAGTCTGTTAGTGCCTCTATACACCAGACAGAGGTAGTGGTGCATATCAGGCCTCACACACATACACCCCAGGAGACAGGCTTGGGCAACGGAGCACTCTCACCACAGCCCTCCCCCAGACACTCAGTAGGCAGAGTGCCCATCAAATCCAGGCCACAGGCTCAGCCCATGAAGTCGAGGAAGACAGCAAGCCTGATCAATACTCAGTCCCAAACAGCCACACAACAAGCATCTACACTGGCATACTCAGACAGTGAGCACAGGCAGTAGGCTGCCAGACAGCTCAGAGCAGTGCCTATAGGCAGGCAGCCCAGACAATACAGTCACTTCAGGAAGGGACCTTTGTGGACCCTGCCTGCCCCACAGAAGGCCTCTGTCCCCTGAGAGGCCCCTGTGCTCAGCAGCAGCACCCACCCAGTAGTATCACTCGGCAGAATCACTCAGTTCTATGGGGTAGAAAGAAAAGGGCCCAGCACAGAGCACACAGTCTCTTCCACTGCAGACCCTCTGCAACCTGCAGGCACCTTCAGGTAGGAGCCAAAATAGCGGGTGATATAGGGGCTGTCACACTGGCTGAGCACAGTAATCTCCTGCTGAATGTCCTCGATCTCATCCTCAGCCTCTTCCAGGTCAATGATCTTGATGGCCACCACTTCTTTGGTGTGGTTGTCGATGCCTTTGTATACTTCCCCAAATGAGCCCTTGCCAATGCGGTCAAGCTTGGTGAAGAGCTCCTCAGGATCCACTCGAGAGTGCTACAGAGACAGGGGAAAGAGGACAGCCAGTCAGAGGAAGTCCCATAGGCCACCTTGCTGGGTGAGTGCTAATCAAGGCAAGGAGCCCAAAGGAGCTCGGCCCAGTTCCTTCTGGTTTCTCTTTTTATGCCTTGTTTGGAAAACATAAACTAACTTTCCACTCTCCAAACTCCAGAGGTGTCCCAAGTATGACACAATAAATCCTGAAACAAACCAGGAGCCTTAGGTAAAAACGGTTTCTCAAACACCGGAGCCAGACATTAGTAAGAAGTTCACAACAAGCCTATAATTGTGATATACCCCAAACTTCTCTAAAAATAAACTCAAAGACAAAATCCATCATAGATCAACTATGTTCTCTATACACCTAAAAGCCACACTCCTGAAAAGGATGGTCCATTTCCAAGCTAGTGGTTACACTTTTGCACCAGCACTAAATTGAAAGCAATGCTTTTTCATATACTCATTCTAGGTACTTAAATAACACACTACCCAATGTAGTCTTCAGGGTTTAAACCAACAAGGCCTGAGAGTTGCTGGACTCACAGCACAAAGATGCCAGGCCCACCCCAGGTGTCAGAGCCAGGCCTGTGTCCTTGGCCTACACCCTGCTCTGGACTTTGAACCAGGATTGAGCTGAGATGGCTCCAGAGCCTCTACACAGATCATGACTGAAAGAACAAAGCTCCTCCAAAGCCACCACTGGGAGCCAGTCAGGAATGCTCCCTCCATCACCTACTGAAGACACCATCTCAGAAGGGCTCCTGAGACTCAGCATCCCCCAGCAGGCTGTCCCGTTCTACCAGGTCCCACCTCCACTAGACATTCCCCTCCCCCTGCTAGTTAAACGTAGCTAAGCATAAAAAGGCAAAAATCACACCTTGTTATGCAACATAAATGCTGACCACTCTAATACCTTCTTCACCCCACACTAAGAGTAAGGTCTGTCCTCCAAGAAGGAAACACAGGTGTCCAATCTCCAAGGGATACATCCAGTAAGCCTTAGGGTCATGGCCACCCCTGCAGAGTGGCTAATTGTAGGACCTGACTGGACCTGGGTGACGTCAAACCACAGATGCCAACCAACTGCCTACCCAGGGTTTGTGACCAAGACCTAGGGAGGAAGGGGACAGCACTTGTGCGTCACACCGCCAGACATTCTACAACCCTCTCACAAGCACCAGGCTCTAAGGCCATGAACTCTGCAGAGTAAGCACTGGCTTGGGAACGGCTCGTGGACTGAAGGTGGCTTCCTAGCACGAAGCCCCTCAACTCAGAAGTCACCTAACCCTTCCCGGCCAGGCCAACTTCTGTGAGCAGTCAGGAGGTCCCCTGAGCAGGCTGGCTCGCTACCCACACAAGCTATACATCAGCCCTCAAAGGAAAAGGCAGCTGGTTAAGCCCATTTCTATACCACCGCCAGTGCTTACTCTGCAGAGTTCATGGCCTGAGAGCCTGGTGCTTGTGAGAGGGCTGTAGAATGTCTGGCGGTATGATGCACAAGTGCTGTCCCCTTCCTCCCTAGGTCTTGGTCACAAACCCTGGGTAGACAACTGGTTGGCAACTGTGGATTGATGTCACCCAGGTCCAGTCAGGTCCTACATTAGCCACTCCTTCATTGCACATGAGGCAGCAGGGAATGATTACTTAAAGCTCATCTGCCACCAGGAAGTCCCCAAAACCATGACTGCGGCATCTGGCTGGACTATATCTGCTGGTGTTGCTGGGCTTATCCACCCCCAGCCTCTTCATTCCTACTGACCTCATGTGGTAGATTAACTAATGGTCACCTTGTAACATACAACTGAACTAAATCAGTGTGGTACCAATTGTAGAAGGCCCACCTGAGGACTGTGGTCAACTACATAAAAGGAGAAGTGAAAGGGGAAGATAGCGTGCTGTTGGTTCTCCTGGAGAAGCTTGTCATGCTGGTTTTCCTGACATGAACTCAGCTGTTCCCACAGCTGGAGGAGCTTGGGTCCTCAGCTACTGCTGAGGGTGGCTGTGTTTCTGTTTGTGGGGAGCACTGGTCCTTACTTTGAGCATCACTTCCTAGCTCCAGTTCAGATCCCTCAGCCTGCTAGCACAGATACTTCATCCCACTGGCAGACTTTCTAATTTCCACCACTAACCTTTGGCCCTCCCAGTGCAAATCCTTGACACAGACTTGCATGAGACATTATCATGGGCTCTACTAATGGAGGACATTGCCATGGGATTGAGGCCCACAGCTGGATTCTTTGGGTCTTTAGTGCATGGACAGATCTTTTTCACTTTGATTTTTGGGGTGAATATTATAAAGTAGCCCTATAAATTACGCATCCTGGAACCTGCCTATAACACCTCAGGTTCAAGAGAGGCCAGGAAAACTCAGTGCAGCCGCTGAGTCAGCTGGGGCTATTTTCAGACCCCAGTGTGCAGCACTGTAACTCAGAGTCACACAAAAGCTCTCTAGGCCAGAAACTGCAGAGTGGAAATCACAACTGTCTTAAGTAGGGACCACCTATTCTGTGTTGTCTTAAATGCTAGGTAGAGGACGAAGGCTGAAAAACAGCATCTTTCCTGCTGGCTTCTCCTATCAGGCCAGCAGCCCTGCTCAAGTCCCCTATGTTCATGTGGAGCACCACTTCCTTCTTTACAGCCCCAGAACTGAACCTAGCAAGCCAACTCACCTTCAGACCTGCCCAGCCCAAGTCCCAGGGCTCCCCTGAGAGTTCGTCCTACAGCTCTGAGGACACAGCCTGCTGCCTTCTACGACGGCGTGAGTAGACCTGGAAGTGGGGCCAAGGTGTAGCCACACTCACTACCTGGTATCACCATCACACTCCTTGGCTACTGCCCCACATCCTACAGCTCCCTTGCTGAGCGCCCTTCACTGTTCACACAGGCCAAGTTGGGGCTCACCTACCACAGCGGCTGCAGGCCAAGTTCTGCCAAATAGGTACTCCACAGCCCTACTGCCTCAGTGGAGGGCAAAGCAGCAGACCCCAAAGTCAAGAGTTCTAGACTCAGCAGAGAAAGAAAAAGCCTTGAATCCCAGTTCTGGATAGCACAAGTGTGAGTCACCCAGACTTGGTCAAAATAGTGTGACAGGAACCTCTTGGCTGTGCCCCTGGTCTGGGTTATAAGAAAGAAAAGAGTCCTGTTTTCAACTCTACTTGATAAAGAAAGGCTGACTGGGTGTGGCAGCACACATTCCAGCACTCTTGGAGGCTGAGGCAGAGATCTCAGGCAGGATATTAAATTAGAGCCCAATTTGAGGGTTTAGAGATGCAGCTCATTGTGAAGGTCCTACATTTAATCCTCAGTACCAAAAAAAGGAGCTGGGTGCGTGTGTGTGGAGCAAACTAAGTAGTTCCCCAGGAGAAGGGTCTCGAAATCTTTTTCAGGGTGATGCATGTGGTTGGTGTTTGCAATCATTACGCACTCAACTGGTATAGGTCAGTTCCCTACATTAGCTCTGAGGCTGCCAGATCTAGGGCCTCTGACTCCCCCATGTCTGCTATTAGGCTCAGCCCACAGAAAAAGTGGAGCAACCAAGTGCACAAAACCAGAGATATCCCAACCAATTCCCCGCAGGCGAGCACCATAATGCTACACCAATGATACCTGGACCTTTCAGGGCAGGAACTGGCAGGTGGAAGGGAGAAGTCTGATATGGAAGCATGGACTATGGGGAGTCTACCCTACTATTCCACAAAGGGACAAGTCACAGGACCCCATGCAAGCTACCTGAGGAGAAAACAGCAGCCCTACCAGGTTTCTGGCCACTGTCAAAAGCCAAGTCTCTGAAGGGACACAGGGTTAACTACCTTTGAGGTCCATGTGCAGTACTCCTGTGCTCCCTCCTAGCTCCCATTAGTTCCTGTGGCCCACAGGAACTAATCCTGTAGCTCTTACAAACAAGCTACAAATAGATTTTTCTCAGCACCTCAATCTTGTAACTTCCAGACACAAAATGTCAAAGATCATTAGAAAATGTGTCAGTCTCATTCAGCATCCCTCGGCAAGCCCGGGGTCCCATCTATTGGACACAGTAAGTCAAGGAGGCTGACCACAGTGAGTGTCGCCCTTGCCTGACTCCAGTTCCAGGCCGCGCAGGGCGGACGCGCTTCCTGCCCCACGCCCGGGCTCCGGGGACATAGGGCAGGCGGGGGAGGTAAGTTACGAGGACAAGAGAGGGTGGGGGTTGGGGGCGCTCCAGGGATACAGAGGTACGGCTGGCAGGCTCTGCGGCACACGGATACAGAAGGGCTAGGGCGCAAGACGGCAGGGCCGGGCCCAGGCGCAGGGACAGCCCAGCCCAGCGCTGAACGAAGGCCCCAGCAGAAGGGACTCACTGTCCCGCCACCGCCTCGTCTCACAGACACTGGAATAACAAGAAAGCGGCAACTGCCGGGCCCTCGCCGCACGCCGACAGGACACGGCACGCCCAGGGGCGCTGGGTGCTCACGTACGCGCGGCGGGGCCCGCGGCTCGGGTAGGCGCTCAGCCCGGCGCAGGCTCCGCCCGCCGCCCCCTGCGTCCTCACCTGGTGTGCGAAGCCGCGGAGGTGAGCCATGTCCGCGGCCCGCGGCCCGGCCGCCTGTCCGTGCGCCCTCTCGCCTCAGGCCCCTGCGGGGGACGGAGGGCCGCGCGATCAGAGGGGTCGCCAGTAGAACCCCGCCCACCTCCGCCCCGGCCCGCTCCGCAGGGCCTGCGCCCAGATCTCCGCCCGCCCGCCGCGGCGCGCCCACCTCCGGGCGGCTCCATCCCCGCCTTCCAGCCCGCTCTGCAGCGCCAGCAAGGATCCCACCCGCAGCTCGAGTGGCCCAGAACGCCCGGGCAGCCCAACCCGAGGCAGCGTCGTGGCGGGCGCGTGGCTCTCTGGGACTCCGAGTCCGCGGGCGAGGGACTGCAACTCCCGGCAGGCCTCGCGACAGGGCGCAGGCGCAAAATGGGTCCGATGGGCTCGGGTCTTAGGCGGGGCGGACAGCGCCCGAGCGCCAGCGCGCCCTTCGCTACTCGGCTGTCAACTCTTGAAAGGCTGGGCTCCTGGCCAGGTCAGGCCGCGAGGAGGGGCGGGGGCACGCGCACACTGTTGTCTCCAAACCGGCCATTCTGGTTTGCTCCCTGCCTCCGGGTCGGCGCCCCCGCCTTGGCCCCAGCACTTTCAGCCGTCGCCGATCTTCCCAGGCTCTAGAGAAGTCGCTTGGCGTGGAAGCCTGCGCGAGCGAGTGCCTCGCCTCTTGCCTCAGTTTCCCTGTCTATAAATAAAGGCGTGGTTATGGGCCCAGGACCGGGCTTGCCATTGAGAATCAGGTGCCCCTCAGGTCGATTCTCGCTGGAGCTAGGCATGAGTCCGACCTTGTGCGAGAGGGTGAGCCAGAGCTAGTCGCGAGGTCGCTGTCCCCAAACTCGAGCAAGGTGGGAGAGCCTCGCGTGTCTGCGAGGAGACTCGGGCCCTCTCTCTTGAGTGCTCAGGCCTTCCTCTCTACACCTGGTTTGTTTTCCCACTGGCCACGATGGGGGACATCTTTGGCTGTGATCCGTCGTGGCCCGTGGCCCTTTCTCTCCATCTCATCCAACCTAACATTTTGTTGACTTGGTGGTTGGGAAATTTTTTGTTTTGCAGTTCAGAGAATTGAACCCAGGGCTTTGGAGTTAAGCTATCGCGCAGGCTTTTTTTTTTGAGACCAAGTCATGCATGCTAAATTGCCCAGGCAAGGCTCCATACCTCAGCCTTCTATTATGCTGAGATTACAAGTGTACACTGCTGGGCTGGGGAGATAGCTCGGTGGTTTAAACTCAAGGACCCAGGTTTGATTCCCAGTAGTCCATGCTATGCCTGCCCCCAGAACCGGGTACACCACACCAGCCACCAAAACCAAGTACAATGGCACATGCCTGTAATCCTAGTGCTGGTGAGGCTGAGACAGGAGAATCACTATGAGTCTGAGCTGCATAATAAGACACTGTACCAAATAAATAAACGATCAAAAAAAAATAGTGTACACTGTCAGACCTTGCTAACTTGGTGGTCTTTTTGTTTTTCAGACAGGATCTTGTTAAATAATTAAAGCTGGCCTTGAAAAAGATACGGCCCAGGTGACCTGAGATCCTGCTGCCTCAGCCTCCTTAATGCTGGGATTACAGACACATTGTACCACCATACCTAGTCAACAATTCTATTTTTAATCTTGGTTTTTCTGTGGCTTCTCTTTGAGAATATGAAGACGGTACCTTCCTTGTGGATTATTAAGAATGATGAAGCGGATGAAGGCCTGACCCTCCCCAGGTACTCTGAAAATTGCTGTTTTTAGCGTTGGCAGAGACCGACCTTGAATTGCTAGGGGTACTATTTATTGTCAAGCATTGACTTTGGACCACCTGTGATAGAGGACCCTCAGGTTGAGTCACTTGGACTCTTCAGCTGTCCTTCAAGTCAGGCTGGGCAGTTAGCTGCACTTAACTCATGGAGGACACTTTTAGGGAGGGTGGGGACCACCCAAGGCCACTGTGAGAACACAGCGTGGCCAGGTCCTATGCACCTGCTGAGCCCCATGGCATATTGTACTGCAGGGCATCCTGGGTGATGGCCACATGCTCAAAGGTGATGCCGACTTAAAGCACTGCAGGTTACAGGCAATCTGCTGTTTGACAAGAAATAAAACCTAGAGACAGATAAGGTTCACTGGTGTGGCCTGAGGCACATTTAGGCTCCATTCAGGCCCCAGACCATGGATTGGGCCCTTGGGATTGTTGCAGAATGAAGAATGGATGCCAAGAGCTGAGTGATGACCACAAATGTCCACAGGAAAGCTTGTTGACAGTGGAACAAGGAAGCCTCCAGATCCCTTGCTGAGTACAGAGCCCCAGAATGCGGGGGACATACTAGGTTTGAGCAGTGAAAGGGGCAAGCAGCATCCCAGAGATATGGAATGTCTCAGACAAGATCGGGCGCGTTCAGGGTGGTAGGGCCATAGACTGGAATGTCTCAGAAAAAGGCCAGGGCCCCTCTACTAGGACTTTCTGCTGAGCACTGGGCAAGTCCTTATTCTTGGATGTAAGTTCCAGTTTTGCTACTTGTTGCCTGATTCTTAGATTTAAAAGACAGCTATGGGTTACTGGGTATTTGGGGAAGACTTCTAACAGAAATGACCAACCCTTAGAAGTGTGTACCTGTAATTCCAGCTACTGAAGAGGCTGAGGCAGTAAAATGCTTGAGTTTGACAAGTTCCAGCAGAAGTATAAACTGCTAAATTATTATCATTATTATTTTGTATTTTAGCACAAGGTCTGTAGGGTCTTACTATGTGTTCAGCCTCCCAAGAGCTAGGGTTACAGGCATGCGCCACCATGCCATCTCAGTTTCCATCTCAGCATGTCCTGGGTGGTGGAGCGGGCACAGAACGCTGGGGATTGAACCCCGGCCGATGCGTCTGCCTAAAGCAGGTGCTTTAATCTGCTAAGCTATTTGGCTGGACCTAAACTGCTAAATTATTATAGCCCTGATCCAGCATGACTGAATCCCAAAAAAAACACAGCTTATCTTCCCAGGGACCAACTCCTCCTCCAGCCCAGCTCCAGCCCCGAATACAACTTCGTTTTACCTTTCCCACACCACAAGGAAAACCCCAATCGGCTCCTTACATATCACTGAACCTGCCCCTCAAACAACGCTCTTAGCAAAAATCCATATAACCTCAGTCCCCCTTTGTCTCAGGTCAGAGGATCCTTCCCATCTCCATGAGGTCCTTTCTGTGTCCTTAATGACAATAAAGGCCTTACTTTTTTTTTCTTCCTCTCTGCTGTGCCAATAAAACCTAACAGAGTCCAGGTAGTTTAGGGTCACCCTGAGCAACACAGCATGACTCTGTCTCTTTAAAAAATAACAGGACCACCAAGATAGCTCAGTGGTCTAAAGTGCCTGTTTAGGCAAGTACAGGGACCACTGTTCAATTCCCATTACCACATGCCACACCACCCCCACCCCCAGGGCAGGCTGAGCTGGCCGCAAAATAATAATAATAATAATAATAATAGAAATAACCAAAGAAGAAACAAGAAAATACAGAAAAATAAGGACAGGGATATAGGGGAGTGTCATAGTGCTTGTCTGACAAGCTCAAGGCCCTAAGTTCAATTTCTGGTACAAAGAAAAACATGTGTACTACTGAAAAGGGACTGCTTTCATATGCCTTGCTACAGACTTCCTTTGTGTGCTGTGTGGCTGTGACAGAAAAATGAAGAGAATTCCAGAGCTGCCTTAGTACGTCAGGGGTTTGGAAATATCCCCCACTCACAAATACAGTTCTTCAAGAAACGAAAGAAAAGCTTGGGAATAAAATTATTGTCAGTTAATATTATTGTAAAATAGCCAGGGTGGTGGATCACACCAGCCATCTTAGCATTAGCCATGTTGAGGGTACTAGGGTACCTATAAGTTCAAATCCAGCCTAAACGACTTAGCAAAATAATGATAATATTTTCCTATAATAATAATCCTGTCTCAAAGGCAACAAAAAGTTATTTTTAAGTGGGCATTAGAATGCTCAGTGCTGGAGAAGTCACCCTAGGAAATCTACCCAGAGACCACGAGCTTTGAGGAGTCGCCACTGACCATGTGAGCACCGTGAAAGAGGATAGACTATACCCGGTGCCAACGTCCATGCCCAATTCCTGTGTGGTGGCAGGCCAGCCAGATAGGCTGTGGGCGGCCCTGGCCCCAGCTGACACCTGGCTGAAAGTATGTGAAGACCTCTTGCCTAAACTTGGCCAACCTCTAAGCTAGGAAAGATGACAGGAACGTATTTAAAGAGGAAAAAACCCTGAGTAGGAACATAATGGTAAGGAAATCACTCTAGAAATCAAAGCAGTCGAAATTCCAGAGGGAAAGAAAGTCCCGAGAACATCTTAGAATGCTATCCAGAGTTGGAAATTGTCACCTAAGGGTGAAGGTGTCACTGAGCATGCCTCACCAGGAATAGCAAAGAACAGTGACATGTCAGGAGAGAAGGATCCATGAGAGCCTGAAAGCATCCAAAGAAGAAAACACAAAAATGCACTCAAAGAACTGGGTGTGATGGAGCACACCTGTAATCCCAGCACTCCTAGAGGTCAAAGCAGGAGGACCACAAGTCCCAGCCCAACCTAAGAAATTTAGCACAAAAGGCTGGGGATGCAGCTTGGTGTGAAGGTGGTGGGTTCACTTCCATTATGGAGGAGGAAAGGGAGAACAGAAGGAAAGGGTGCACAAGCCTGGAGAATCAGGACATTGCTTCCCACCAGCATTGGAAGACCAGACTGGAGACACGTTCAACACTGAGACATAACATGACCATCAACATCAATCCAGAATACTTGCCAAATACAAGAAGCCACAGCAGATGTGTTCAGATTTGTAGTACTCAGGAAAACATTTACAAGCACATCTGTCCATATCCAAGTTTCCATTGCTTATAACACCATCATATAGTTTGCTCATGAATCTGCAATTGAATATTGCTGAATAAAGGTGGGCACCTGACCGGAGCTGGGGACCAGGGCCTCCAGGGCTGTCCCAGCTACTGAGCATCCTTGGTTGGCATGGTAGTACAAAAGGGGCAGGAAGGTCAGCCTGTTGTAACAAGCTCCAGGAACTGGGTGGCTTTAGCAAAAGAAACTTATTTCCCAGTTTCGGAATTTGGAGAATCAAGGTCAAGACCAGTGATGATGAACATTTTTTTGTGATTTCAGTGATAACAGCCAGCAACATGTAAGCCACAGGTTCCCAACACTTAGTGAAGCTTCTGGTAGGGAGGACTCACCCATCAGCCAGCTGCTTCTTACTGCAGAGAGGATAAGCTCTCTGATGTCTCTTCTGCTAGGACTTCAGCATAGGAACTTGGGGGAAGACCACAAACCAGTCCAGGCACAGAGTTCCAAGGGCTTCATCCTGATGGAACAGGACAGAGGCACATGACCTAATCAACTATCCCTGTAAGTGACAACCGCTCTGCCATCCACACAGACTCACCCAAATGTCATGGAAAGGAGCGTTGAAATTGCATTATGAGAATGCAAAGCATGGAAAATAGTGTATGCACTTGGTTATAGACTTGGGATTGAACCCAAGGCACATACATGTCATACAGGCACTGTACCACTGAGCCACACCTTGGCCAGGAGATCGTGTGCTTTATCTCCTTAGAAGACACTATCACAGTGAGGAAATTGAATAATGGGTTCTATAGGCTCAGGAGTGAATAACGTCTTAGTCTAACCATGTAAATACTTCAGGTTGAATTTCAACATTTAGAATTATCCTATAGTAGGCTATGAAATATTTACATGTAGTTCTAGAATAAAATGTAAAGATTTTCCATCCTATGTTTATTTTATACTAAGTTTCTTAGACTAAACAGTTTTGAAATCATACTTTTTTTTTTCCATACTGGGGATTAGAACCAAAAGCAAGTGTTATACCTAAGCTACATTCCCAGCCTTTCTAAATTTTTTCACAGTTTATTAGCACGGGTTTGCAGTAACAATGGTCACACCTGGGGGAGTTGGCACGTACAGGATGTATCTTCGTTGTTGGCGTTCTCTTTCCATCCCTCTCCCCCCTCTCTTGGTGCCCTTCCCTCTTACAGAGATCTGTGAACTGCCTTCCTGTTTCCTTTTTTATCTCCATCTCTGTCTCTTTCTGTTTGCTGCGAGATAGGTTCTCACTATGCAGTCCAGTCTGGGCTCAAACTTGTAGCAGCCCTTCTACTTCAGTCTCCTGCACACCAGGATTGCAGGTGTGCATTGCCAGGCCCAGCCTCTACTTTTAAGCTTTGCTCCTTGTTTGTGCTTCGGGCTTCTCGTATAAGAGAAGGCATAGGGCGTGTGCTTTTGCATCTGATTTACTTCCATTAACATTATGATCTCAAGGCGCACCCATTTTTCTGTAAATGACTTGCAAGTGTTCATCTTTATAACAGAGTAGTGCTCTGTTGTGTATAAAGACCACACTTTCTTTATAGATTTATTTGCTGATGGACATATAGACTGCATCCAAATTGTACTGCTATGAGCATGGGTATGCATGCATTGCTGTAATATGATGTCTTTAACTCCTTCAGGAAGATACCCAGAAGGGAAGTATCGGGGTCAAAGGAAATTTCTACTTTTAGTTTTTTGAGAAATGTCTATGCTGATTTCCATACTGGTCATACTAGTTCATGTTCTTATGAGTAGTAGGTAAGAGTTCCTTTTTCTTTGTATCCTCACCAATGATTTGATGTCTTATTGATGGCAATTCTTTCTGGAATGAGATGGACTCTCAGTGTTGCTTTAATTAACATTTGTCAATGACCAGTAATATATTTTATGTATGTATTGGGCATTTGCACTTCTGAGAAATGTTTGTTCACTTCAACTGATCATTTCTTAAAAATTTATTTATTTGGTTAGCGGATTAAAGCATCTGCTTGGGAATACAAATGAAGGACCATTTTGTATCTGTATATACAAAATAGTTAGGATACATATACAGCTACTTTCTCCTAATTCAATGAGAAGAAATATTTGTACTAATAGTGTTTATACAGGATATCATGTCTGTATCTTTTACTACAAATAACCACTAAGAAGACAACAATATGCAATGTATTAATTATTGAAACTATCCTACTAATTGGTTTTGAAACTGTCTCATTGCTATTTGTTTCTCAACAAAATTAATAAATAAATAAAACACCTGCTTAGGCAGATGAAGGGACTGGTGGCTTGATCCCTGGCCCTGCCATAAGGCCCCACCCCTGGGGCACACAGACTGGGCGTGGTGGTGCACACCTGTAGTCCTAGTGCTTGGGAGGCTGAAAATCACTGCAAGTCCAATCTACATAGAGGACCCTATAGGCCCTGTACTACATAAAGAGAAAGAAACCAAGGAACAACAGCTTTTTCACAACAGGTTTGCCACGAGGGCACAGGTGTAGTGAAAACCACCACTAAACCCAAGCCAACGTGGGAAAGGAAAAGACTCGCACCAACATCGTTGTCATCGGCCACGTGGACTCCGGCAAGTCCACCACCCCCGGCCACCATCTGACCTACAAATACGGTAGCATCGACAAAAAGACAATTGAAAATTTTGAGAAGGAGGCTGCTAAGATGGGGAAGGATTCCTCAAGTACACCTGTGTGTTAGACAAGTTGAAAGCCGAGTGCGAGCGTGGTATCACCATTGACCCTGTGGAAATTTGAGACCAGCAAGTGTTATGTGACCATCATTGATGCCCCTGGAGACAGAGACTCCATCAGAAACATGATTACAGGCACTTCTCAGGCTGACTGTGCTGTCCTGATTGTTGCTGCTGGCATTGGTGAATTTGAAGCTGGTATCTCCAAGAACGGGCAGACCCGTGAGCATGCCCTTCAGGCTTACCCACTGGGTGTGAGACAACTAATTGTAGGAGTTAACAAAGTGGATTCCATGGAGCCACCCTACAGCCAGAAGAGATACCAGGAAATTGTTAAGGAAGTCAGCACCTACATTAAGAAAATTGGCTACAACCCTGACACCGTAGCTTTTGTGCCAATTTCTGGTTGGAATGGTGACAACATGCTGGAGCCAAGTGCTAACATGCCTTGGCTCAAAGGATGGAAAGCCACTTGTAAAGATGGCAATGCCAGTCCAACCACACTGCTTGAAGCTTTGGATTGCATCCTCCCACCCACTCACCCCACTGACAAGCCTTTGTGGCTGCCCCTCCAGGATGGCCACAAAATCGGTGGTGTTGGCACTGTCCCTGTGGGTCGAGTGGAGACTGGTGTTCTCCAACCTCGCATGGTGGTCACCTTTGCTCCGGTTAACGTCACAACTGAAGTCAAGTCTGTTGAAATGCACCATGAAGCTTTGAGTGAAGCTCTTCCTGGGGACAGGGTGGGCTTCAACGTGTCTTCAAGAACGTGTCTGTCAAAGATGTCTGGTGTGGCAGTGTGGCCAGTGACAGCAAAAACGACCCACCAATGGAAGCAGCTGGTTTCACTGCTCAGGTGATTATCTTGAACCATCCTGGCCAGATCAGTGTTGGCTATGACCCTGTCCTGGACTGTCATACAGCTCACATTGCTTGCAAGTTTGCTGAGCTGAAAGAAAAGATTGATCACCGGTCTGGTAAGAGGCTGGAAGATGGGCCCAAGTTTTTGAAATCTGGTGATGCTGCCATTGTTGACATGGTTCTAGGCAAGCCCATCTGTGTCGAGAGCTTCTCTGACTACCCACCTCCGGGTCATTTCGCTGTTTGTGATATGAAACAGACAGTTGCTATGGGTGTCATCAAAGCTGTGGACAAAAAGGATGCTGGAGCTTGCAAGGTCACCAAGAAAGCTCAAAAGCCTAAATGAATATTATCCCTGCCACCTGCCACCCAGTCTTAATCAGTGGTGGAAGACCGGCCTCAGAACTGTTTCTCCCAATTGACCATTTAAGTTTAATAGCAAAAGACTGGTTAATGATAATGATGCATTGTAAAACCTTCAGAATGAAAGGAGAATGTTTTGTGGACTTTTTTTTTTTTCTTTTTTGGTGTGACAGTTTTTAAGTTATTAGTTTTTAAAATCAATACTTATTAATGGAAACAACTTGACCAAAAATCTGTCACAGAATTTGAGACCATTAAAACAAAGTTAACAGCGCCGCTGGTGTAGTGGTGTCATGCAAGATTCCCATTAAAACAAAGTTTCCTAGATGCACCTCACGGCATCTAGGAAACAAAGAGCAAACCAAAGACCTAGGAAAGAGATGCAAGTCCAGGCCATGCTCACAGTGCCCCACCTCTTCCAGCTAGGTCCCACCTCCCATGAGATTGGACCCTGGGAACATGACTGCATACAGCAATCAAACTACTACTGTCTGAGGGGCTGGGGAGATGGCTCAGTGGAATAAGCGCTTCCCTGGCAAGTGCAAGGGCCTGAGTTCAATCCCTGGTTCCACAAAAAAAAAAAAAAAACCTACGTCTGAGGCTGCCTTTCTATTATCAGGTTGATTGTTCTTGTTAAGTTGCTATGTTTTTAAACATTTTGTGATTGTGGTTTTAAAAAATCATTTAATAATACACACTTTTATTTGTATGTCTAAAAGATAAAGATTTTTGAAATGGAACATGATAGCATTGTCACATCTTTAAAAGTTAACGAGAGGGTTTCGGTTCCAGGAACCCTTGGGTGGGCGGCACCCATCAGCCTTCCTGGGGACTGTGGCCGTAAAGGCTGCATAGAGGCCTGCCACAGACCTCGAGCACTTGGAGAAGTAGCTGCAGGAGGCGGATGAGGACAGAACTGCTGGACTGGCCATGAGGCCACCACTGTTTGTTGTCTGATATCTCCCAATCTGGACAAGCTATACATAAAGGCAAAGGACACTTTTTTTTTTAATTTTAGGGAAGGTCTCCTGGGTGCTCAGGGTCTCACTACTAGATCAGACTTACAGTGATCCGCCTGTTTATAGCCTCCCAAGAGCCGGATTACAGGTGCGCATCACCATGCCCATTCTCTCTTTTTTTCTTTTTGTCTTTTTTTTTGAGACAGGGTCTCACTATGCAGTTCAGGTTGGCCTCGAGCTCACTTTGTAGCTCAGGCTGGTCTCGAACTCACAACAATCCTCCGCCTCATCCTCCCGAGTGCTGGGATTACAGGCATGCGCCACCACGCCCGGCCACCATGCCCATTCTCAAACACCATCTCAGTGTGCCCCAGGAATGGGGCCGGCATGGCAGGCCTGGGAATCGAAGCCCTGGCCCCTGCACCTGCTTGCAGGCACTTTAATCTGCTGAGCTATTTGACCACCCCGATAAACGCAGACAAGCTGATTCTAACATTTATTTTGGAAAAGTGAAGAAACTAGGACAGTCTAAACAATTTTGAAAAAGTAAACTGAAGTTAGAAAAATCACACACCCTGATTTTAAGGCTTCTATAAATAAGGAGATATACATCTGGGTCATTTGAACAATAGAATCCAGAAATAGAACTGCTGAAATATGGCTGGTTTTTGACAAAAGTGCAAAAGCAAACTGATAGAGAAAGAGTAGACTCTTCAACAAAGGGTGCTGAGACAACTGGATATCAATATACAAGAGGGAGAGCCAGCTTGACCTCATGCCTTTGCAAAAATTAGTACAAAATGGGTCAGAAGCACAAGGTATAGGAAGGTAATGGGATTGGGCATGGTGACATAATCCTAGCACACAGGAGGCTGAGGCAGAAGAACTGCTGTGAATTTGAGGCCCATCTAGGCTACACAGTGAATTCAAGCCCAGCCTGAACTGCATAGCAAGACCTTGTTTCAAGCCACCCCGACCCACACTAAAAAATAAAGTAACAGGAAAATCTATGTGATTTAGGATTTGGTGATGGTTGTTCAAACTGTGAGGCACCAGAAGCATAGGCAACAAAAGAAAAAGTACAGGTAAACTGAATTTTGTCAAAATAAAAAATGGATCCTATCAAAAGAATAAAAAGAAAACCCACATATTGGGAGAAAATATTTGCAAATTATATACCTGATAGGATTTTAATATCTAGGATATATGGAGAACTCCTATAACTCATCAACAAAAAGATGAACAGCCTGAATGTAAAATGGTTCAAGGATTCGAACAGCCATTCCTCTAGAGAAGGCTAGCAGTGACTCACAGGCACACAGGAAGATGCCGTGTCGCTCTCGTTAAGGAAATGGGAATCAAAGCCCTGGTGAGGGACTGGAGACGCAGAGCATATTGTGCCCTATGCTAAAGTCATAAAACACCCATTTGTATCTCATCTCACACTCATTAGGACTGTTGCCGTCAGAGAACCGTGAAGTAGGATGGAGAAGCCGGCGTGGTGCTGCACGCCTACAATCCCAGCACTCAGGAGGCTGAGGCAGGAGGATCACTGTGAGTTCAAGGCCTGCGCTGCATAGCAAGACTCTTCCTTAAGAAAACAAAAATTGGGCTGGCAAGATAGCTCAGCGGTCTAAAGCGCCTGCTTTGGCAAGCTTAGGCAAGCTCTCAAGGACTGCAGTTCGATCCCCAGCACCACATGCCGTGCCAGCCCCTCCCCACAGGACTGGCTGAGCTGACCCCCTCCCCCACACACAAAAAAGAGTCTGTGATGTGTAGCGAGACACTGTAACAAATAAATAAAAATTAAAAAAAAAAAAATTGAAAACAGGCTCTTTTTTTTTTTTTTTTTTGCGGAACCGGGGATTGAACTCAGGCCCTGAAAACAGGTTCTTGAAGAGATGTTTGCCCACGGTTGGCACGGCATGGCTCACAGTGGCCAAGAGCTAGAAGCAGCTCAGACGTCGCTGGTGAGACCCAATGTGCCCGTGTGCCCGGAGAGCAATGGATTCTGCCTGTGCTGCATGCACCGTTGCCATTGTCCTGTTTCATGGTTGCTGCTTTAGGCTCTTGTGCACCTACTTTATAAGCTATGCTTTTGTGAATGTGTGCATATAAGAAAAACTGTAGTCTGCCTCGTGTCAGAGCCCTCCAGAGTCTCAGACATGCCTGCGGGATAAGGAGCAGTGATATATACAGTCGTGTGTCACATGACAACAGAGCTCTATTCCAAGAAACGCATTGTTAGACAATTGTGTCATTGTGCGGATGTCTTAGATTTAGACAAGCTAAGATGCTATAGTGTCACTAGACAATATAAGATTGTGTAAAATGTGGCTTGTCACTTAGGGCAACACACAACATAGGACCCTGTGCAGAGAGGGAAGGAGGGCAGGAGAAGAGACAGGAGAGAGATTATTGTGCAACTGGATCGTGGGACTGTGGAGGCTGGAAGGCCCGGCATCTTCTGCAAAGTGGAGAACCAGGAAGCCAGAGGTATGATGCAGCCAAGCTCATAGGCACAGGAGTTAATGGACAGGTGTCTCAAGGCAGATGACAGATGTCTCAGATCAGACAGAAAATTCTCACTTCCTCTGCTTTTTGTTCCACTCCAGCCCTCAGTGCCCTGGATACTGCTGCACATTCGGGCCAGTCCTCTGAGCGAATGCTCGCCTCCCCGAGATATCATGCTCTCCTGGCTCTCTGGGGGCTCCTGAGTCCAATCGAAGTGACAGTCATCACAGCAGGGGAAAGGTCAGCCGTCCATGTCTGTCTGGGAATTCCCTGATGATAGCACCAAGGTCCTGAGTCCCAGAAGAGCCCGCGGCGCTAGCCGAGCACTAGGCTGGTGGTTGGGGCGAGGGTGTGTAGACTGAAGCTCTCACCGTGAACAGTGGGGCACTTTCTACACGAGTCGCCTTACACACCATGTACGACCAGAGTTCTCACCCCTGGGTATTCATTCTGGAGAAATGAAACCTTTTCTTCACACAACGCCAGTATCCGCATGTCTACTGCCAGTCTGCTATAACAGGAAGAACTAGGAGCCACCCAGATAGCCTCTATGTTTTGCTTTATTTTGTTTTTTTAATGTATTTGGTCTAGGACCTCACTATGAAGTTCAGACTGATAGTGGTTGTCCTGTTTTCAGCCTCCCCAGTGCTGAGGGTACAGGCGTGAGCCACTGTGCCCGGCGCGGTGGTCAGCTCAGCCTGCCCCGGGGGCGGGCCCCGGGGCTGTGGTACTGAGATGGAGCCGAGTCCCTGCGATTGGCTCTGAGCTGTCTCACCGGCCCAGCCTCTATGCTTGTGAAGTGAGGGGCATAGCAGAGCTCATCCACACACTGGGACGCCACTGTGCAGCAGGAAGGAACAGCCAGAGGTGCGTGTACCAACATGGGATCACCGAGGGCAGGGGGAAGAGGCAGTTTCCCAAGTTTACAGACACACATTTCTACCCGTAAGCCATGGACAAAGGGACAAAACAGTGAGAAGAGTGAATGGTGGTCCTCAGGAGTCAAGGGCAGCCTCAGAGCTTTCTGGGATGACAGAGCCTCTTATATCCTGATTATGGCAGGGGATTTATGAACCTATGTAGAATTCATAGACCTTAAAACCAAAAAAATCAATTCTACCATATGTTAACTTAGAATAAACATTTTAAAATAACAAAATTCCTAAGTATCACCAAATATGATTTTTTTTTTTGTTTTTGTTTCCTGAGATAGGGTCTCACTATGTAATTCAGCTGGATTTGAACCCTTTGTGTATCCCAGGCTGGCCTCGAACTAGTAATCTTCTTGCTTCAGCCTCTCAAGTGCTGGAATTATAGGCGTGTGCTGCTACACCTGGCCAATATTGTCAAATATGGAGTTAGTGTTCAAATTTCCTGCCCATATGCAGGATTTCCCATGTAAGACTGCAGTCTGAAGTCTGCCCGACTTGGAAGCCCCAGGAGATCTGACTCCTGTGCTCACTTTACTCAAAGCCCTGTCTTCTCTTGCTAATTAGCTGTGGACAGTGTGCAGCCCCTTCCTCTTAAGAGACCAGAGACCCTACTGGACTGGCTGCACCTTCCTGAGCAGTCTCACTGTTCCCCAAGCTCCTTAGCAACACTCGTGTGCGTCAGGCTCCTGTCTCCCACAGGTTGCCTTCATCAGACTGCACATGTGCCGTCCTCCTGGAGAGCCCTGCACCTAGGATGAGGGCTAAAGATACACCTTGCCCTGCCGAAGCTGGGCTGGGGAAGGGCTGTAGCCCCCAGGGACTGCTGGTCCACCTTGGCATCATCCCCCTAACAGGGATCCAGGGAAACTGACGGACAAGAGGTTTGGAGACACAAGAAGCAGGGCTTCTGCAAGTTCTGGGCTGTGGGTTGTAGCCTCAATCCTGTGGTTATTCCCCAATGACCCTAATCCCCTCAAGAATTACCCTGCCAAGGCAGAAAAGCCATAGGAAGGGCCCACCTCTGTCCCTGGGCTGTGGCTTGGAATTTGGATGCATGACAAGTACCCTCATGTGGGAGCCGCCCTTTCTGTCCCAGACCTCGGAGTGTGACTACAGCTGTGGCAGTGTGACTAGCCTTGAGCAGACCACTGCTCACTCTGCTGGAAAGACAGGTGCTTGTGGGCGCTGGCCCTGTCTCCTCCACTCCCTGAAGTTCTAGCCAGAAAGATCCTGTGACTGTAATGTTGGCACTGAGGTCACTGCGGCAGAATGCAGGCCCTGTCTCAAAGAGGATTGTCACTGCCTTGATGAAAGGTCACCTGGAGGGCCACTAGGAGGTACCATCACATGCCCCCTCCCCCCACCTGGCCCCTGCAGGACAGGACAGGACCTCTCCCAGCACCTTTGCAGCTGCCCTGTTGGGCCCAGGGACCTCTGGCCGGCAAGACTGCCCCGGCCACCTTCCTGACTTGCTGCCCCTGGACTCCCCTTCTCAGGAGGCCAGGCTCTTAACAGCTGCTGCTCCTGGTGTCTTTGCAGGGGCCCATTGTGCTCCTGCCCCCACACTGGCCCAGGACATCTCTAAACAGAGGAGGGACATCCTCTTTGGGACTGGACAGAGCAGGTCATGGGACTGTCTGCAGTGCCTGTCTCTGAGTCTGTGGCTTCTTGGCTACAGCATACCCGGACACTGCCCTCTGCCCTCATTCCCTGTGCTATCTTTGCCTCAGGTCCAGTCAGCAGCAAGGCAGGTGCCTGCCCCCCCTCCTCCTGGCCCCCCACTGTACGGTTCTGTTCCCAGCCCCAGTTGAGAGGACTGAATGCACCCGAGGGCTCTTGCAGCTTTTGGTACATAAAGAGAACTACAGACAGACAGACAGACAGACACGCACACAGGACTCAAAGTAAGATCAGAGTTCTGTGGTCCAGAAACAAATTGGGAACTCACAGTGGCAGACCAGAAAAGGGGCAAAGCAGTGTCCCTGACTTGCTGCCTCTGGACTCCCCTTCTCAGGAAAACTGAACTTGCAGGGCAGCTCCGTGTGTTTGCTCTGGTGGGGTCTGTGGGTAGGAGGAAGGGCAGGACCGGGAAGGCAGTGAGGGCCCAGGGGTCCCAGGGCCCCTGGTGAACAGAGCTGGGGCAGCTGATAGCTGGTCCTGCCAATCGCCCTCTGGTACCCACACTGTGACACTGAGCGCACCCTGTTTCCTCCCCCGCTCTGTGCTTTCTTCCCAGGCTCCGCTCTGTCACCCACCTGTAGGGATCAAGGATGGCCCTTCACTCCATGGCTCCCACCAGACCCCAGCTGCTGGCTTCCTGCTAACTCTCGTCCCCTATGACTTGCTCCGCTGACCTATCCCCCCCATTCACCCATCCCACCACACCCCTTGCAACATCAGACCTGGAGTGCCAAGGGATGCTGACCAGCTGTGGCCCCATGGCCCCAAGCCTCAGTCTCCCGTTTTGGGGAGTGGCCCATGTCAGGCATTGAAGGGAGGCTCGCCCTTCCTGGCAGCTCCCTACCAGAGGCCTGCTCTCCTAGGGAACCCACCCACCCAGGAGGCCCCATCTCCAGTGGAGACACTGGGTTTGCCAGATGGCTTAATTTTTTTCTCCTTGCTAAGATGAAATACCTGACACCCAAAATTAAAAGGGGAAAGGTTTGTTTAGCTCAGTTTGTAGAACCTTCAGTCCATAATGAGCTGGCTCCAAGGTAGGGCAGTGTAGCAAAGGAGCAACCATTGGCATTCATGGCCGCAGAAAACTGCAAAGGCAACCAGAACAAAAAGGGAGAGGCAAGGCTCTTCCCATCCCTCATATTGTGCAGGCTGCCTGCCCTAGGGTGGGTATGGCACTCACACCCTCAAGCCTACTATTAGACAATGAACCAATCACAAACTCTAGACTCAGGTGCCTCGGAAAAGCCTGCCCCCTCACGATCACATGAGGCTTTGGGGAGACATCTAGACACAGACCATAACACCAGGAGAGGGCTAATGGGTACCATGTGTGCACCTCACAAAATCTGATGATCCCCTGACCCAGCTGGCTCTACTGCCCTGGATTACCTTCCTGTCCCTGGGATGCTCCCCACGGGCCCTGGGCACGAAGTCACCCCTGTCCTCATCAGTGGCAACTGCAGCTTCTGGGACTGACCTCAAATGTGGGAGTATTCAAAGGGAGTTGGTGGACCCTGGATGCCTTCAGGTGCCAACCCATCATCTTTCCACCACACATCTGCCTGTCCCCCACAGCTAATAGACAAAGCACAGACTCTGTCGCCCTTGTGGTTTGTGGACCAAGGAGAATAGTGCTCTTCCAGCAGGTGCTCCAGACCGGGGTTCAGATCTAGCACCTCTGAGTCTGGCATCCCTGTAGGAAAATAAGAGACACATAATATCCTAGCTCAATAGTAAAAATAAACAAATGGGTTGACACCCAGTAATATAAGTAATCACTTAACATACTCATGCAAGGGATTATAATGTTAGTTTTTTTTTTTTTTTTTTGGTGGTAAGGCAGAGAAGCTGAAGTGAAAGGAAAGGATGGAAAAGACCTTTCTTAGCATTGAACAGGACATGGAAAGGATCCATGACAGGGAGATGGGGATCCTCTGACCTGAGATAGGAAGGTTGAGAGTATGGCCCTTTGCTAGAAGCAGAGTTCAGTGACACACAAGGAGCCGACTGGGGGCTCCCTTGTTTGAGCAGGAAAAGCATCTAGGATTGGGCTGGGGAGGAAGGAGCAAGTGAGTGCTGAGAAGATAAGCTGTTTGGAGACTCAGTCATGTTGGATCAGGGCCATGATCTGCTTGTATTCAGGTTGGAACCTATTGTTCCCATCTTTTAGTTGTTATGAAAGGGAGATGAAAAAAATGAAGGGGCCATGAATCTCTTAGACTTCCTGCTGAACAGGGGCACCGCTCTGGGGCTGGACAAGCTGGTGCTTTGCACCCATAGTGCCACCTGCTAGTGCCAGGTGTTTCAGCCAGAATGAAAAGTTTATTGTTAGTGAAGACTTGCAGCCAGGATCAGAGCAATCTTCTGAAGGGCCAGGAACACAGCTCCTAAGTGCCTGGCTGGCAAGTGCAAGGACTTTGGTTCAATCCCCGGTACTATATGCTGTGCTGGGCCTGGCTGCCAAGCTGGCCACTAAAACTGGGCATAGTGGCACATGTCTACCCTACAGCAAATGAATAAATAATTAAAACATTTAAAAATATTTTTTTAAAAAAGAAATCTTATGTGGCACCTGAAACTCATCTGGGCAAACAGTCCAGAGTCTATCAGTGATCAAAAGGACTAGCATCTGGTAAGGGATCAGAAATCAGATGGAAGGGCCAGCCAAATAGCTCAGTGGATTAAAGCACCTGGAAGCAGGTGCAGGGGCCCAGGTTCCGTCCCCTGCCCCTGGGGCGTGCTAAGACTGCACACGGTCACTCATGCCTGTAATCCCAGCTCTTGGGAGGGTGTAAATAGGTAGATCACTATGGGTCTGATCTAGTAGTGAGACCCTGAGCACCCTATAGACCCTTCCCTAAAATAAAAAAGAAAGAAAGAAAGAAAGAAGTCAGATGGAGAAGCAACATACGAGTTACCCTGTTTTTTTTTTTTTTTTCAGTTTAAATCTATGATTGATTGATTGATTGATTGATTGATTGATTGACTTGGAGCAGGGTCTCACTATACAGGTTGGAGTCATAGTAATCCTCCTGTCTCAACAACTCTGCTCTTCCTGATCCCGAGCCCTTGTCATCTGAGTGGTCTTCACAACTCCTGTCACCTGCACAGAGCAGAGTTGTTGAGTGGAGTAGAATTGCCTGGACACTGCCTGGCTCAGGTGAAGTGGAAGCAGGAGGGCAAACCAAGGACTTTTACTGCTATTCCTGCTGAGAAGACAGCCAGGTGGGGGCCTCTCCATGTAGGATCTAATCCTGCAGGCTTAGAGGATTTAAGATATATTGAATCTCCAGGAAATATAGATGGTACCATTTGAGTAGTACTTATTGGTTGTGGGAAGCAGGTGTCCAAATATTGTTGTAGCAGGTACCAGAGGAAGGATAGAGCAGGAATACAGTCGGCAATGGGAGGCAGATTATGAGAAGCAGGTCAGATGTGAGGCAAAAAGGTAGGAGGGCCCCTGGGGAGTGCGCTAAGTCGTTAGAGTCAAGGGAAACCTTTCACAGAGAGCAAATTGGTCAAGCAATGGCCATGACTCATCCACATGGCTGACCCTGACAAAGGATCTACAAAGTGCAGTACAGGGTTGCAGGATAAATCCTGAGAGGACTTGACTGACCTCATCAGATACAAAAGTTAAATTTCTTGTTATATAGGTCTTGCTTTATCTTGGTCTTAACAATCCAGCAGAAAAGTATAAAAACGAGGTTTATAAAGTAAAGCCATGATAATATGCTGAGCTGTAAAAGGCTCTAATCAACAACTTCTGTGGATAACTCAGAAGTTATTGTGGACTGCTGGACCGTGTCGGAGTGTTTTGCTGAATTCAAGCACCTATAATAAGTGAATGCCAATAGAGTACTTGTCTCTGACAGGACTAAACAGAAAAAGGAAGGACCATTTTATATTTGTATACACAGAATAGTTAGGACAGATATGTAGCTACTTTCGCTTAATTCTGTGTACTATGAGAACAAAGATGTGTGCTAATAGTGTTTGGACAGGAGACCCTGTCTACCTCTTGTACTATGGATGGCCACTAGGAAGATAACAATGTAAAAAGTATTAATTATTGAAATTGTCCTATTAATCAGCTTTGAAACTGTCTCATTGATAGTTATCTCTCAATAAAATAAAATTAACTTAAAAAAATAGAGTCAAGGGAAGCTGAGCCCAAGGCAGGCACAGCTCCAGAATGTTTGGCCTCTATCACTCTATATCTAAGGACTATGGCATATCTTGCCTGCTTTTGAGTGTCTGTTTGTCAAGCTATCATCTATGAATTGCGTCTAGAATAGGTGTAATCACATTAATGATAGCCCTGAGATCTTGAACTAAATGACAGGAGTACAAGAAGAATAGGGGTATTATATGGTGATTGGGCAGTTCTTCCTTCCTTTCTTTCTTTCTTCCTTTCTTTCTTTCTTTCTTTCTTTCTTTCTTTCTTTCTTTCTTTCTTTTTGTAAATAGTTTACAAACTTAAATGAATATAACAATAAAAATTGTCCAAAATAAAAATGAAGAATTTACAGATCAGTCATATAATAGTTTACTGTGTCAAAATCAAGAAACTTATATTCATATAATTAGAATTCTCAAAGTAGAAAGTAGGCAATAAATATTTAAAAATTTAAAATTTCTGAATTTTGTTCAACTTATAACACCACACTTTCAAGAAAAATGAACCTTTTGCACAAGAAATTTGAATAAAATCATACCCAGATACATAAAAATGAAACTGTCCAAAACTTATTATAAAGGGAAAAATCATGAAAGCATATACATAAAAATTATCTATGGAAGAACAAAATTAAATAGCATCTTATTCCACATAAGAAAGAAGAAAAAAGAAAAAAAGAAGACCAAGTGTGTAAGAAACTAGCCGGGCGTGGTGGCGCATGCCTGTAATCCTAGCACTTGGGAGGCTGAGGCAGGAGGATTGTTGTGAGTTCGAGACCAACTTGAGCTACAAAGTGAGCTTAAGGCCAGCCTGAACTGCATAGTGAGACCCTGTCTCAAAAAGACAAAAAGAAAAGAAACTAGACTAATTTAATTACTGAAAGAAAGGAAAAAACATATCTGTCCTCTTTGAATTTTATAATTGGCAAACGTACCTTTGAAAATTAAAAGTAAAATATTTTCCAGTTATACAAACTCTAAATACTCTAATACCTCCAGATGTAGCATATAGGAAATAACAAAAGGCATATTTCAGAAGGCAAGAGAAGTTACTGTATGCTCCTCGATGAAGAATAAAGAGCTCTCAAAATAATAATTATGCAGGACTATGTGAAATATATTAGGTGAACCCATTTAAAAGGTCATTAAATATTTCTATGAAACAGTATCAGTCTTATGTTGGATTATACACGTATCTTTTTCATATATGTGTGTGTGTGTGTATAAAAGATAGGGAAGCCGGGCGTGGTGGCGCATGCCTGTAATCCCAGCACTAGGGAGGCTGAGGCAGGAGGATTGTTGTGAGTTCGAGACTAGCCTGAGCTACAAAGTGAGCTTAAGGCCAGCCTGAACTGCACAGTGAGACCCTGTCTCAAAAAGACAAAAAAAAAATAAAAATAAAAATAAAAAAAATAAAAGATAGGGAAGGAGTAACATAAAATCAATGGAAAATGGAAATACACTTTTTAAAGTTTCTAATACTAGGAGAAAATATCATATCATGTCTTTTAAATAGATTGTAATTCAAAGATACAGTATAAATCTTAAAACAAAAATTAAGATTAAGCAATATTCCAAAAATTAAATACTAATTAATTAAAAATTAAATGTTTCAAAACAAATGAACTAAGAAAATGTTTTCATGATAGTAAAGAATTACTAAATAATAATGTAGATAAAATGTAGATAAATACTGGAATGACAAATAAATGACCAGCACTTCTGACAGTTTGGGGAGAGGAAATCGCACAAAGTTCTAGTGTGTCCTGGACATGGATAATGTCCATAACACTCACTGGTGGCCAGGTGTCACTTGTGGGACTGAGTTACTGCTATTTCCTTGCTATCCACCATGTAGACCCAGACAGAATCATGACCCATGGGGTACAGGAGAAGTCCATTTGTAAAGTATGCTGATGGAAATACCTTGCTGCTGTATACAAAATAACCTAAAGACTACTTTTGTATACCTCTTACTCTCCTGTGTTTGTTTGCCCTATTTGGTGGGCTCTTTCCATTCTCATTCATGGAGTTGTGGTCATTTTTTTTGGCAGAACCAGGGATTGAACTCAGGCCCTTGCACTTGCCAGGGAAGTGCTTATTCCAGTGAGCCATCTCCCTGGCCCCGTTGTGATCATTTTGCTCCCTCTAGAACATCATTTTGTAGTCTGTGTAGGTTTGGCTTTGTCATAAAATTCTTTTTTTTTTTTTTTTTTTTTTTTTTTGTCTTTTTGAGACAGGGTCTCACTATGCAGTTCAGGCTGGCCTTAAGCTCACTTTGTAGCTCAGGCTGGTCTCGAACTTACAACAATCCTCCTGCCTCAGCCTCCTGAGTGCTGGGATTACAGGCCTGCGCCACCATGCCCAGCTTGTCATAAAATTCTTAAGTTGTTCTTTGTCATGGAAGTATTTCAGTTCTCCATTATACTTGAAAAAGAGTTTTGCAAGATATATTAGTCTGGGTTGCAATCTGTTTTCTTGTGAGATTTGAAGTACTTTGCTTCATGCTCTTCTTGCCTTGATGGTTTGCGAAGAGAAATCTGCTGTTATCCTGCCAGATTTTCCTTTAAACGTGATCTGTTTCTTTTCCTTAGTGGCTTTTATTCTTTTATTTTTATATTTATTTATTTTATTTTTGGCGGAACTAGGAATTGAATGCAGACTCTTGCGCTTGCCAGGGAAGCGCTTATTCCATTGAGCCATCTCCGCAGCCCCTTTAGCTGCTTTTAGAATACTGTTCCTGTGCTGAATTTCTGGGATCTTGATTATTATATGTCTGGGTGTGTTTTTAATTGGATTGATGTTATTTGGAGTTGAATATGTTTCAGTTCCCTGAATGTCAGATAGTTTTCCCATATTTGGGAAGTTTTCTGCTATTACTTCTGCCCATATTCTTTGTATAACATTTGTATTGACTCCGTCCTTCTCATTGATGCCTATTAGTCTCACAATGTTCATCTTTGCATCATCTTGCAGGTATTGAATTATTTTTTCCTGCATCCTAGTTGTTTTTAAGAGAGCTTTACTTACTTTTTCACTAGCTGCAATGGTGTCTTTAAGGTCAGAAAGTCTATTCTCACTTTCATTCAAATGGTTTTGCCAGCTTGTGATTGAGGGTTTAAATTCCCGTGTATCACTTGGGATCTGCTTTATGCATTCTATTTCTTTCCTGTATTGCTTATTCCAGGATTCCATCATTTTTATATGCTGCTCTATGTTTTATCAGTGTCTTCTTCATAAATACTTAGTACTCA